>JAKTRA010000046.1:0-39290 GCA_030579495.1 Pichia heedii
TTCTGAAGGTACAAATAAAATAGGTTAAAAAAGTAGAGTTTTGGCCATTTTTTGAAAATTTGAAAATTTGTTAGCGACTTTTTAATTTTACTATGGGACCAAGGTCCAACGGTGTATATATGCAATATATAATGTAATAAAGATACACTACCTGGTTTTGGTTAATTTGCGCTTAATTATCATGTTAAGGTTTTATACAGAGCATATTTATTACATATATATATCTATATATACATGCATATATCGATCAAAGAAATATCGTGAAAATTTTGATGAAATTATTCAAATCATATCATTATATTAAAAAATTATTGCATCAAGTGCAACAAGAAAATGAAAATGAAAATACTTTTTATCAAACTTTTAGCTCTATAACTTGACTTCTATACATCATTCATATATACATTATCCAAATCTTGATTTTATGATTATTCTCACAATATAATCAAATACACAATTTGTAAAACAAAATGAAAAAATCAAAATGAATTTGTCTAACTGCGACACTCGTCAATATCAAACAAAATTTTTTTATTTTATTATCTTTATTAAATTTACAAAATTTCTTTACATTACTTGATTAAGTAACACGGATGAGTTTTGTTGACGAGTATTATGACTCGGATAATTTCGAATATGACAAATTAGATGATTCTGAAGAACTTAATTTAGAAGAAGAACGTGAAGCATATCAAAGATATGATCCATCTGAAAATTCAGAAGTTGATTCAAATGGTGATTATGATGATGGATATAATAGATTACGTGCGATGAATGATTATTGTGATGAAGGATCTATTTCTGATGAAGAATCAGATTCTGATTATACAAATTCTGATGATTCTGAAGAAGAAGCTCGTCAAATGAATTATAGAAAGGAGACATATGATAAAGATCAACTCAGATTTAGATTATTAGAAATTAGAAATGTTGATGGTGTAGATCCAATAATTTTCAAAAAAATAAATTTAGAAAATAAATTAAAGTATAAACCTAATAAGGAACCAAATTTCCAATTACTTTTAGATTTAGATAATAATAAGAAAACTTCAGTAGATAAATTATCATTGGAAGAATCAAGAGAATTAGCAATGACATATTGGTCATATTTAAGTTATGCAGATCAAGCCATTTTTTATCATTATTTTAAGGAAAAGGAAATGTCATTTAATTCTGAAATACTAGGTAGAATATTGGATAGACAAACATTAGTTAGAAATCCTGTTCGTTCAATGTTAGTTATTAAGAATGATCATCATTTATATAATTTTGGTAGACCAGATTCAACTAAAACATTAACTATTGGAACTTGTAGATTTGTCACTTATGAGAGACCAACGAAATTTCCATTTGAAAAATATGTTAAATTTCTTGCTGAAAAGATAATTAATACAGAGGAACCACCCATTATGTTTTCACCATATGAAGTCATGGATGATGAGAAATATATTGATAATAATTGGGAACATAACTTTAAAACAATTGGTGAAACTATGAATCCAATTAATGCATATAAATCAATTTTTGAACAAGGTGTAGTTATAAGTCCAAAGAATTTGAGATGTAGATTTTATCAATCAAGAGTTATTAATAATATGAGACCTGGTCAATATTGTATTTTAACATTTGGTCAAATGCAACAATTAGCTGGATTTTTAAGAAAGATGAGACCATGTGAACCTAATTTAATAATTCCAACATTTCAATCATATGTTTTATTTACTACAAGAAAATGTTTCTTTGGATGTAAAACATGCACAAAGAAGATGGATATGGTAATTGATTGTTTACATAGAATTGTTTTAATTAAATTTAGTGGGCATCATCATTATAATTGTTTCCAAGAGAATAAAAAAGTTTGTTATCCTATATTTAAAAATATAGTTGTAAAGAATTTTACAGGTGATGATCAATATAAACAACCACTGAAAAAGAAATATAGATATGTACGTATGATTATGGAAAAACTTGGTTCATATCCAACTAAAAAAGTTGTTAAAAAATGGATACAAGAGATGGAAGATATAAAGAATAGTTTTATATATGAATTGTGTTAAAGAATAGTCTTATATATATATATATATATATGAATCCTGATAAAGAAAAATTCTACTGGGAATAAAGTTTTAGGTGATATAAAAATGAAAATATAATACTAGTTAATAATCATCTTGAATTGTTTTTTTTTATTTTTTCTTCTTCTTTCAAACTATACAATTATCTATATACATGTGTATTTAAAGAAAAGAATAAATATATATATATATATATGTGTGTGTATATATATATAAAAATTTATAAAAGTTTTGAATCCATAAGTTTTTTAAATTGTGATAATTTTTCTTGTCTTTTCACATTTTCATCTAAAGCTTTAATAACTTGAGGAACTTCATCAGCCCAAGCAATAATATTTGAAGTATAAGGATGATCTGAACCATCGAATACTTTTAATCTATTCAATCTATTTTTTCTATGTCTATCCTTTGGTAACATTCTAGATACTGCACGTTTAATAATTTCTGAATAACCTAAATCATTTATAATTTTATTCATTGGAGTAGCCTTACCAGAACCTGGTCTAGTAGTATGAGACCAATAAGTTTTCTGAGTTAATTTATTACCAGTTAATTTTAAATATTGAGCATTTGATACTACAACATAATCACCTGCATCTTGAGTTTCATGAGATATTGGTTTATGTTTCCCAATTAATGCAATTGCGATTTGAGATGCAAGACGACCAAGTGTACGAGTATCTGAAGCGATATCAACGTGATGCCAAGTTCTTACCAATGCAAGACCTGCTGATCCAATATGGTTAGACATTTGTATAGTGAAGTAGTTAAGATATGTAAGAAATAAAATGGAATAAAGTAAAAATAAAATAAAGTAAAGTAAATTGGAAACAAGTTGTTGTTGGAGAGAGAGAGAGGGAAAAGGTGGGAAAAAAAAAAAAAAAGTTGTTGGAGATGAATTTTTTCAATTTTGTTAATTGTGTTGATAATTGTAATATTATCATTATTATTATTAATTAATAATATTTCTATGGAATATAAGGGGGAGAATGTTCTTTGTTAAACAACTATCATTAGCAGTAACATTACCACCTGCAGCACTTGGAGGAGATATTCCAGGACGATTACGTCAACAACTTTTACATGATGTTGAAGGTACATGTACAGGACGATTTGGATATGTTATATGTGTTCTCAATTGGAGTAAAGTTGATGCAGGACCAGGATTAGTTGAAAGTAAGACAGGATCTGCAACTTTCAATGTAAGATATACGGCATTAGTTTGGAGACCTTTTAAGGGGGAAGTAGTTGATGGAATTGTTTCAAGTGTTAATTCTATGGGATTTTTTGCAGATGTTGGACCATTACCAGTATTTATTTCAAGACATTTAATTCCAAGTGATATGAAATATGCACCAACACATTCTCCACCTGCATATATTGGAGATTCGGATGGACAAATTGTACATATTGGAGGTAAAGTTAGAATAAAGATAATTGGTACAAGACATGATGTTGATTCGATATCTGCAATTGGTAGTATTAAGGAAGATTATTTAGGACCTTTATAATTATGTATAAAGAGAATATAAAGAGCAGGAATTAAAGAAAGTAAAGAAAGTAAAGAAAGTAAAGGAAATAAAGGAGGAATAAACAAACAAAAAGGATTATATACTATACTATACTATACTATACTATACTATACTATATCATATTAGATTAGATTATACTATACTATACTATACTATATTATATTATATTATATTATATTATACTATACTATACTATATTATAATCAAACTATCAAACAAACCAACAAATAAACCAACAAACAGTTAATAAACTCTATTTCCTCTCTTTTTTGTATTATTATTATTATTATTATTATTATTACCAGTAATTGGTTGAAATTTTTTCTTTTCAGCTGGTTTTAAAATTTGGAAAGAACATAACAAACTTTCATCAACACTCATCATTGCACCTGCATTATCAAATTCACCACAATAATTTGGAGCAGAAAAAATAGTAACCAATTGTCTTTTACTAAAAAATTCATAACCATCTTCAACAACTTGATGAGCTCTACAAATTAAATCCATATCATGTTTTTGTAAGAATCTTGAAACTACATCTGGACCAAAAGTAAAAGATACACCTCTATCATTTTCACTCCAACCCATTATATCTTTATCAGGATCAGACCATAATAAATCACATAATAACCCAACATCAGGTATATCAGTTGGTCTCATAATTCTTCTAATTTGTTCCATTGTATTTAAATCTGGAGATAAACCACCATGCATTGTAAAAATTTTTTCATCAATAATTGCAGCAATTGGTAAACAATTAAAACAATCTGTAAAAGTTTTCCATAATTTAATATTATAACGTCTTTTACATTCATCATAAAATCCATAAATTCTATTAATTGAAGCACATTCATGATTACCTCTTAAAATGAAGAAATTTTCAGGATATTTAATTTTATAAGCTAATAAAAGACAAATAGTTTCAAGAGATTGTTTACCTCTATCAACATAATCACCTAAAAATAAATAATTAGCTTCAGGAGGGAAAGCACCATATTCAAATAATCTTAATAAATCATAATATTGACCATGAATATCACCACAAATTTTTATTGGAGCTTCTAATTCTAATAAGATTGGTTGTTGAATAAAGATTTCTCTTGCCTTTGTACATAAATATTTAATTTCATTTTCTTGTAGTTGAACTTGTTTACCAGGTCTTGAGCCTCTTACATCGAGTAATCTATCAATAATGGAATCGACATCTGCCTCTTGAATATCAGTTGTCATTGTTTGTTAAGAGAGAATAGAAGGGGGGGGAGCAGAAGGAGAAGCAGAAGAAGAAGAAGAAGGTATAATTAGAACCAAGAACCAAGAACCAAGAACCAAGAAGACAAAAAGACAAAGAGAGTAACAGAGTAACAGAGAGAGAAAGAGAGAGAGTCAATTTTTATTTTTTGATAAGTTGACGATATTAAAAGATATTAATACGGCTCTTCTTCTTCTCTACTTCTTTTACTTCTTCTTCTTCTTCTTTCTTTCTTTTACTTCTTCTTTTACTTCTTTTATCTAAAGAACAACTATCTCACTACTATCTACAGTACTCTTTATTGTATTGTATTATCTAATCTACTCTCTTATATTCTACTCTCTTATATTCTACTCTCTTATACTATTTAAAATAGAAATAATCGCCCTCCAAAGAAGGTCGTGTCCGGGTAACTTTCCTTAAATTTTTTTTTTCTTCCGATTTTTTCTTTCTTTTTTGGAGAAGAATAAAATATTTCAATTAATTCATTGATCAAATTTCAAATTAATTCATTGTTCACTTCTTTTCATCAAATAATGTCTGCTCTTAAATCAATAACATGTGGCTTCTCTACTAAAAGTCTCTCAATAAGAGGTTTTTCATCTACAAAATTGACTTTTAATCAAGAACTTAATATCTCAAATAATAATATCTCAAATAATAATATCAATAATAATAATAATAATATCAATACTACTATTGATAATAATAGTTTTCAAATTGACAATATTAAACTACCTACTATAGAAAAATTTGAAAAATTTATTCAAGAAGGTAAAGGATTCCCTGGTTTATTCTCAAATGAAACTTTAAAAGATCTCTCAAATTTATCAAATGTATCTTTAAATCAACTTAAAGAAGCTTTAAATGATTCTTATTATAAAGCTTATATTGATTGTTTTAAAAAAAATTCAAATGAATTGGATCCTTCAAATAATCCAGTAATTGGTCATTATAAAAAATTAATGGAAAAATGTTCATTAAATTTCGATAATAATTCTTATATTTTCGATTTATCTTCTTCAATTTATAATTCATTCTATTTTTATTCAATTTTAAAACCAAATATGAATAATATTAATCAAATTTACAAACCAAATCATAATGATTTATTGAAAATAAATAAAATCTCTTTAAATAATATCCCAAATTCTCCTAAATTCTTATCTTTAATTAAATCTTCATTTAATTCATTAGAAGAATTCTTAACTTTATTAAATGATTCAGCTTTATCAATTAAAGGTAATGGTTATACTTGGGTTACTTATAATTATGTTGGAAATTCTAAAACTTATGAAAAATTTAAAAAATTACAAATCTTAAATACTTATAATAATGGTTCTCCATATGATTTCTTATCAAATAGAATTCAAAATGGTAAATCTTTTAATTCTAGATTAAACAACAACAACAATAGTACAACTTCAAATGGTTTAAATCAATTCTCAAATCAACAAATTGATAAACATAGTATTCTATCAATTAAAGAAGCACAAGCTGTTAATAATTTTAAATTCAACAGTTATCCTTTATTCTCAATTCCTTCAAATCCTTCATTTTATTTAAGAGATTATGGTGTTTATGGGAAACAACAATATATTACCAATGTTCTTGCTTCCATTGATTGGGATATTGTTCAATCAAGAGCAGATATTTAATTCTTCTGATATATATATATATATATATTATTTATATATTATTTATATATTTATTTATTTACTACATTTTGTTACATATCTCTTGTCTATAGAAAGTAAAAAGAATTAGAAATTGAAAAATTCAATTAAAAATGAGAAAAAAAAAATAAAAAAAAATTTTTTTTTTTTCAATATTTTTCAATATTCTTCAATTGAATACTTTTTAACTCTTTTTGTAACTCTTTTTTAATTCTTCATTTCATTAATCACCTCTTCTAATGAAGAACTTACAGATCCTTAACCAATCAGTGATTTCTCCAATAGGAATCTCTTCTCCAAATCTCACTCTCATTGATACATCATTCGATTTAATATCAGATTCTTTAACAATAGTATTAAGAGATGATAATATTGTAGAAATTCAACAATTTGATAAACTTGGTAATACTAAACTTATTTCAAATATCCCATTATCTGATCCAAATTCAAAAATTTTATCAGTTTTACATTTGGAAGATTTATCTCAATTAATTCTAATATTATCAAATGGTGATATAATTTCTTCAACTTATGATTCTTCCTTTGATAATTCTTCAATTGTGGAAATAATTGGAACAATAGATGCAGGAATAAAATCAGCTAAATGGTCTTATGATGAAGAAATCCTAACTTTAATAACTAATGATAATAAATTAATCTTATTCTCTCGTAATTTGGATTTAATACTTGAAAAATCAATAGATCCTTCAGAAATTTTATCTTTCAATAATAATAATGTTTCTTTAGGTTGGGGTAAAGAAGAAACTCAATTTAAAGGTAAAGGTGCTAAACAAATTGAAAGAGATCGTAAATTATTGAAAAATGCAGGTTTAAATATAGATTCAGATAATGCAATATTATTCGATCCAACAATTAAATTTAAACAATCTGGTAAAATTACTTCTTTTGATTTACAAAATGTAACAATATCTTGGAGAGGTGATTGTCAATTCTTTGCAATCTCTTCAATTGAATCTATCGATAATGTTTCAAGAAGAACTATTAGAGTTTATTCAAGAGATGGTGAATTAATTTCAATCTCAGAACCAATCGATGGTCAAGAACATCCTCTTGCTTGGAAACCTCAAGGTTCAATTATTGCTTCAACTCAAAGAAGATTCGATGACTCTCCAGAAATTAATGATTTCGTTATTGATGTCATCTTCTTTGAAAAAAATGGTTTAAGACATGGCGAATTTAATTCAAGAATTAATCCAATTGATGGAAATATAATTAATTTAGATTTTAATTCAAATAGTGAAATCTTATTATTTCAATTACATAATTCGGTTCAACTTTGGTATGTTAAAAATTATCATTGGTATTTAAAGCAAGAAATATTCTTCAATAGTAAAATCTTATTTACAAAATTTCATCCAGAAAAACCTTTTAAATTATTAGTTGGTACAGAAGATAATAATTTAGAAATTATCGATTTCTCCTATATCAATACTACTGGTTCAACTATAACTCCTAATGATGAAGGGGTTTCATTAGTAATTGATGGTAATAATTGTATGTTAACACCATTTGCTAAGGCTAATGTACCACCTCCTATTTCCTATAGAGATATATATGTCGATAAATCAATTGTTGCAGTATCAATCTCAATAGATAATAATCTTCTTACAATTTTAACAAATGAGAAAATATATTTATTCAAACAAACATTAAATTGGAATTTCACTCAAGTTTCATCATTTGAATTGAGTAATGATTATTCAGTCAGACAAATTCAAATAGTTAATAATCAAATCTTCATCTTATTTGATCAATTCAATATCTCAAATCTACTCAAATTATCAATCATTGATGATCAATTAAATTTTGATGATATAGTTGAACTACAATCGAAAGTTATCAAATTATCATCAAATTCTTTCTCATTATTCATTGAATTTATCGATTCTAAAATTTTTGAAATCGATATTTTATCAAATGAATTGATTCCTGTAGGTCAATTCCCACAGATATGTATTGATTTCAAAGTAATAACGATAAGGGAAAGAAATGAAGGAAATGATGATGATGGTGAAGGAGAAGGAGAAGGAGAAGGAGAGAATATTGAATATCAAAATAAATCAACTCTTAGAATTCCTATAGGATTGATGAGTTCTGGTAAATTATATGCAAACTCAAAATTAATATCTCAAGGTGTTACATCAATGTTAACAACAGATTCGTATCTTTTATTTACAACAGCACAACATCAACTAAAATTCATAAATTTGAAAGATAGTTTCTTCTATAATGATGAAAATTTCACAAATTTCAATGATAATGATAATGGTAATGGTAATGGTAATGATAATTCAATCCAACATGATGAAAGAATAAGATCTATTGAAAGAGGTTCAACTTTGGTCAATGTAATTCCTTCAAAATCTTCAGTTATTTTACAAGCACCAAGAGGTAATTTGGAAACTATTTATCCAAGAATCTTAGTATTAAACGATATACGTAAAAATATTAAATCTAAAAACTACTATAATGCATTCATGATTTGTAGAACTCATAGAATTTCACTTGATATATTGCATGATTATGATCCTCAATTATTCTTCAATAATTTAGAATTATTCATTAATCAATTGGGTAAAGTAGAATATCTTGACTTATTCATATCTTGTTTGTTAGAAGAAGATGTTTGTCAAACAAAATATAAAGAAACTTTGAATGAAATATCTAAAGCTCCAAAAATTCCTGAAACCACAGAAACTACAGAGTTAACTAAAGATTTTAAAAACTTGAAATTGATTCAATCAGAGAAAGGCAAAGAAAAGATAAGAACAATTTGTGATTCAATCCTCGATATATTGATTAATAATAAAGAATATAAAGAAAAATATTTACAATCCATCATCACAGCATATGCATCACAAAAGCCACCAAAATCAAAGGAAGCACTGGAATTAATTTCAACTTTCCAAGATAATTCGGAAATTGAAAAATCAATTCAACATTTATGTTTTTTATTAGATATCAATAAATTATATGATATTGCCTTGAGTATATATAATATTCCATTGGCATTGATAATTGCACAACAGAGTCAAAAGGATCCAAAGGAATATCTACCATTTTTACAAAAATTATACGAAGAAAGTGAATCAAGGATGAAATTCTCAATTGATTCTTATTTAAAGAATTATCCTAAAGCTTTAGAATCATTGATTAAAATTCCAAGTGATGAAAAGGCTGATATACAAGATGAAATTATTGATTTCATAATTGATAATGAATTATATAAACATGCATTGAAATTATACAAATATGATGAAGCTAATTTCAATCTAATATTGAAATTCTTTGCATCATATTTACATTCCAATCAAAAATATACTCAAAGTGCAATCATTTATGAGAAATTGAAAGATTATGAAAATGCATTAGAGAATTATATTTTAGGTAAAAATTGGAGAGAAGCAATTTCAATCTCTATAATGCCAGAATTCAAGGGAAGATTGGATCAAACTTGTAATTCATTAATTGAAAGTTTGAATTTGATTCATGACTATAAATCTGCTGCTTATATTAGTTTTAAATATTTGAATAATTTAGAATATGCATTAGAATTATATGGTAAAGAATATGAATATGCAATTGCAATTCAATTATGTATGGAAGAAGGTAGACCTGAACTTATTGAAAAAATAGTTGATCCATCAATTAATGAAGGTTTTGCGACAATTGCAGAGTTATTAGCAGATTGTACTAATCAAATCAATTCACAATTGAAAAGATTACGTGAATTACGTGAAAGGAAATTAGCCGATCCATATGCATTTTATGGTGAAATGGCTGATAATGAAAATACTGCTGATAATATTTCAATTGCTCCTTCTCTTGCATCAACTAAAGAATCTTTCTTCACTAGATATACAGGTAAAACTTCAGGAACGGCGAAAACTGGTGCTTCTAGACGTACTGCCAAAAATAAGAGAAGAGAAGAACGTAAAAAGGCTCGTGGTAAGAAAGGTACAATTTATGAAGAAGAATATTTGATTTCATCAATTGGTAGATTGATTGATAGATTAGAAGTAACTAAACCAGATGCTGTAAAGTTACTGAATTCAATGGTCAGAAGAAATATGATTGAAAAGGCATATTCAATTCAATCCAATTTTGTAAAGATTCTACAATTGTTAAAGGATAATATAGTTGAAATATACACTGTTGATAAAAGAGATCGTGAAAGAATCGATGATAATGGTTGTATCTATTATGTTGATGAAATACCTATACCAGTTATCAAAGATTTCCCAGTTATTGATGTATTGGATTATTAAAACCATAAATCAGAAAAGATAAAGTAATGAAGGGAAATTATTATTATCCTTTTATATATTATTTGGCTCCCATACATCTTTGTATTTATCTTGTATATAATATTTACGTTTAATAAACAATGTTATTCACTCCTGGAATGTTCAATGTAGCTGCTAATACAAGAGAACTTGTTATAGCACCAACCACTAATACAATCTTCGGAACTGCTCAATTCATTGAAGCTCATCGATCAAATTACAGTGGTTTCGATGAGAAGGATTTACATAGGGTGGCATCACTCATACTTCAAAGACAACTATTTATGATATTTCAATGGTCATTGATAAGATACTGTCTTGAAAATCCTCAAAGGAAATCAAAAATAGAACAAACAATGTTTGATGTTTCTCCAACTTCATTTGAACCTGAATCATTTGAAATTTCATTGTATTTGAAACAACCAAAGTTCTTGTGGAGATTTTCTGTTCGAAACTATCAGTATTTCATTCAATGTTTCCAATCAAATAAATCTACTTTACAAAACTATGGTTCCTTCTTCACTTACAATATTGATGATAGTCCAATGGTTCCTTTCATAACAATGACGAAAAAAAATAAAGTTAAAATCAAGAACATGTCAAAGTCAATGTCAAGGCCAAAGTCAAAACTAACAATTAGTATTACAAGATTCTACGAGGATAATTGTACTGTATGCTTGAACGACTATTCATCATGTGAGTTCTTATACTCTGATGATTTCCATTTGAATATGTTAGAAGGTGATGTTAGTTATATTCAATTTATCGATTATTTAATAACTGGTCAACATAATGGTAAGTTATCTCCCTTAGCTATAATTGTCAATGAATCTTCATATAATGAACTGAAGAAATCATTGAAAGAATCACAAAAGTTGAAAACTCAAATTGATAGTTTGTATTCAGTCAATGGTAAATATGGAAAGAGCAACGTCCTCAAGGGGAATAGATATTTCAACTCTGAAAAGAAACATATTAATAGTGTCAATGATAATATCAATTCCTTAACTGATTCATTGGATTATCATATAAAATCATATGATAAACTATATGAATCCATTCCAGTTCCGGATACTTCTGCAAGATATATTATCAACGTTAAAAAATATGAAGATGCTGAATTGAGACTTAGAAATATAAGACAAATTGTTGAAAATAGAAAGCAAAATCCAAATACTAAAATCACAAATACCTTTTATATAAATACTGACTGGGTTCATGATGCACTTTCCACCGAAGGTACTCTAGCTTCTGATTTTTATAATTCCATTACAAAAATATATGGATTTACTTATAATGTCGCCAATTTTATGAGTTTCAATTCATCTGGTCAATCAATTAGATATGGTTGGAAGATCAACTTTACTCATTCCTTGAAAAAGAAAATAATCAATCAGTATATTGAAGAGGTGATGAAAAGGCCAAAATCAATTTCAATAGATGAAATATATCCGGTATTGATAAAACCTTTGCAATATGATAGTATTAAGACTGAATATTTACAAAATCATGACAATTTCACAGATATTGGTTATTCCTTTAATTTCAATGCATTGAGTAAGATAAAGATAAATGGTATTCCAGAGGTAAACACATCCTTTGCACAAGATTGTGTTACATTTCCTGATGACAGATCGATTTGTACTGAAGATATTTTCTATGAAACTCGATAGAATCGTGATCTTTTTTTCCAGTCATAAGTCTGATCCGATTATATTATGAAGACTCTCATCAGTACTGAGGATAAATGATATATTAACAGATTTCAGTTTCCCTCCATTGAGCTATATTCATCAATGAAATAAACAACTCTTGATATTAAGTGATCATCTTTATGAATCTGTTGAGAAATTGCCAAATATTAAAACTCCTCCGAAACTTCTAAAACTTACAATGATAATACTCTGTGTATTCCAATCTACCAAGAGAACCCATAGTAGTTAAAAATGAACAAATTTGAAGAGAATCCGAAAAATATAACAGTTCAAATAACATCAAATCATCCATACAATGTAACATAAAACATCGCATGAGATTTGGTTCTCTTATTTAACTAAATGTTCTTTTTCCATTCTTCTTATATTGTTTTCCTTTTCTTTTCTTTTCTTTTCTTTCATTTTCATTTCTCTTCTCTTTCGATATAACTCTACATTAATCTATATCTAACTGTAACCAATGGTAGCAACTACTTCATTGAGATATGCCCAGACGGCAGAAGGATATATTTTCCAATTGGCAGGTAATTCGATTTCGGATTTACTGTTGATCACAGAATCAGGTGAGATCAAAACTGTTGATATCGAGAAGCAAACATTCAAAACTGCATTTCAACCAATTTCAGGATTGCTCGGTATTATTAGACTATACAGTAGCTATTATATTATCTTAGCAGCTGGTGCTAATCCAGCTGGTACAATTTATGGAGATAAACAAATATACAAAGTTGATTCAACAATTGTTTTACCATTAAATTCTAAACAGAAACCTGATGAAGATGAATCAAAGTATATTAAAATTTTGAAGACACATTTAGCAAATGCAACATTGTATTTTTCATATACATATGATTTAACTAATTCATTTGGAAAACAAAATCCAACAAATCCTTTAAGTTTTGATAATGAATTTATGTGGAATTTTTTCATTTCTGCAAATTTGGTCGAATTATCCAACTCTAATCCAAATATTTCAAACTTTATTTTACCTGTTATCTATGGCTATTCTAAATTTGTTAAAACCACAATTAATTCTAAACCTGTCACATTTGGTTTAATCACTAGAAGATCGAGATTTAGAGCTGGTACAAGATACTTTAGAAGAGGTATTAATAAAGATGGTTATGTTGCTAACTTCAATGAAACTGAACAATTTTTAGTTGTACATTCTAATGACACTGATCAAGTTTATACATATTTACAAATAAGAGGTTCTGTTCCTGTTTATTGGGCAGAAATGAATAATCTAAAGTATAAACCTAAATTATTGATTGGTGAAGGAGACTATTTACCTGCTAGATCACATTTTGATAAATCCATTTCCAAATATGGCTGTAATTATTTAGTCAATCTAGTTAATCAGTCAGGTTATGAAAAACCCGTTAAATTAGCTTATGAGAATGCTGTTACTGCGTTAGGTGATTCAAATTTGAAATATACATATTTTGATTTCCATCATGAATGTAAAAAGATGAGATGGGATAGGGTCAAATTGTTGTTGGAACATCTGACTAAACTTGGATTATCACAAACTGATTATTCACTCTATACTATAGGTAAAGAATTTGTTGTAGAAAAAACCCAATGTCATGTTGTTAGAACCAATTGTATGGATTGTTTAGATAGAACTAATGTTGTTCAATCAATGTTAGGTAGATGGTTCTTACAGAGACAATTAACAGATGCAAAAATCATTAATGGGAATCATGATTGGAAGGATTTAGATCCAGAATTCAATTTAGTATTTCAAAATATTTGGGCTGATAATGCAGATTATGTGTCAAATGCTTATTCAGGAACAGGTGCATTGAAGACTGATTATACACGTACAGGTAAGAGAACCAAATTAGGTGCTCTCAATGATTTGATAAACTCAATCACTAGATATATCAAAAATAACTATATGGATGGTTCTAGACAGGATGGATTTGATTTATTCTTAGGTAATGCATTACCATATGAAATTGTTAATTCACCATTCAAAGATAAAAGACCTGCATTCTACCAATCTATTCCATATATTTTTACTGTTGGTATTTTCATTATTTTGGCAACTGTATTGTTTCCAAAAGGTTCATTACTAGAATTCAAAAATATATCATTCTTATCCATTATGAGTTTAGTAAGTGGTTTTTCATTTTGGTTTATGCTTCAAAATGGTGTACAGTATGTTGATTGGCCATCATTAAAACCATTGGACTTTTTAAAGCAAAAGGTAGTCTACAAAGATGGTAAAATCGAAGGATACTTATTTGAAAAAAGTGAAAAATATAATAAATTCAATGAACATGATAAGAAACAATAAATTGTATCAAGTCGTTTACGTTATGGATTTACTTCATTTGATTATGCTGATTTATTTTTTTTATATTCACAAACATCCTATATATTTAGTAGATGATATTATTTACGATCCTTTTGGAGCAGGTACGATGATAAATATAGACTTTTTATAACCAAAATTAAAGTTTTATTGTATATATGACTCTTTTGATGATGTTTTTTTTTTCCAACTTCTTCCAAAGAAAAAAAAAATTTTTTTCAGTGAAAGTGACACAATTTCCGTTTATACGTTTTTTTTTTTTTTTCAACCACTTAATTGGGTTCTTCTTTGTTCAACATTCAGAAAATAATATCCTGTGGTATGTCCCTTGATAGAGAAGAACCAAACTACTTTGGTGCAGGTCCTGCACTTTTACCAACTGCTGTTCTTCAACAAGCAGCAAAAGATTTAATAAACTTCCAAGATATCGGTATTGGAGCTGGTGAAATTTCACATCGTTCTAAAGCAGGTGCATCAATTATTGATCAAACCAAGTCACAATTGAAAGAATTATTAGATATTCCAGACACTCATGAAGTTTTCTTCTTACAAGGTGGTGGGACAACCGGTTTCTCATCAATCGTTGCTAATCTTACTGCAGCACATGTTAAAAAAACCGGTAAACCAGGTACTCCTTATTATATTATCGATGGTACTTGGTCGAAAAAGGCATATGAAGAAGCTGAAAGACTTGGTTATAATCCAAAACTAATCATTAATACTAAGGATGTAGATGGTAAATTTGGTACCATTCCATCCACTGATAAATGGAATATCCCAGAAAACTTGAATGATGTCTCATTCGTTTATCATTGTGACAATGAAACTGTCAATGGTGTTGAATTCAGAAATTTCCCATTCGATAAATTCCCAAATGTTGAAATTGTCTCTGATATGTCATCAAATTTCTTATCAAAGAAGGTTGATGTTAGTAAATATGGTCTAATATTTGCAGGTGCTCAAAAAAATGTTGGTGTTGCAGGTATTTCAATCTATATTATTAAAAAAACACTTTTGGATCAAGCATCTGCTGATGAATTGAAAAAAATGAATTTACCAGTTGTACCAATTGCATTTGATTATCCAACTGTCGTCAAAAATGATTCTGCATATAATACAATTCCAACATTTACTGTTCATATTGTTAATTTAGTCTTGAAGTACTTAATCGAAAAGGGTGGATTAGCTAAACAAGAAGAAGAAAATATTGAAAAGTCAAACATGTTGTATGCAGTTTTGGATAAATATCCTAATGTATATAATCTACCAGTCGAAAAATCTGTCAGATCAAGAATGAATGTAGTATTCACCATCAAAGATGGTAGTTTGGATTCCGAATTTTTATCAGAAGCTGAAAAGAATAAGTTAAGTGGATTGAAAGGTCATAGATCAGTTGGTGGTATGAGAGCTTCACTTTATAATGCTGTTACTATTAATTCAACAAAATTGTTATGTGAATTCATCGAGAAATTTGCAAAAGAACATCCTTGATAAATTTTTTTTTAACCAAATTATATTGCTTTATAAAGGAAAGAAATAAAAGAACGGACCACTTCTTTGTTTAAAATATTACAGCTTTTTAATTATTTTGCCCGGTAAATAATAAACAAGTGAACAACTTTGTTCATCTTCTACATCACAATTGAAGGCACATCCATCTTCATAAATATACATTTGTAAAGTTTCACAAAATTCAATCAGTTTGGAAGTTAAATTCCACCATTTAAATCGTACCCTTACATTTATTTCTTTAATCATTTCTAAATCTCTTATTTTGAAATTTTCATTATTGATTAGTTGAGAATTTACAGTTACATTCCTTATCTGACTATCGACAACATCTTCAGGTATACATGTTTCCAATAAATTCTTCCATTTAAGACTTATCTTTTTACCTTCATCCTGCATTTCAACTTTCATTTCTCCTAATTTATTAACTACAATATTGATAAAATCAATTGTTTTGTATCTTTCAATTCTTTTGAAGAAAACATTTAAGGTTCTATCTAAATCAACTATCAACTCGATGTTTCTCAAAACTGGCATATGAATCTTATCAAATGCTATTGTACGAAGTAAATTTACGGGTATGTTAAAAGTATGAGAAATTTCTGAAGTTATTGTAATATCATTATTATAAGCTAATGTTAAAAATACGTTTCTTCTCTTCAAATTATTATTTGTAGTTGGTAATTCATCGCCTCTCTGTAATTTAATTGATAATTCTGACGTTGATGGAGATTTCTCATAGTTTCTCAAAATTTGAAACAGTGGTTCAATATTGATTTCAAGTCCAATATAATTATCCTTTGCAATTACATCATATCTTGTAAAATTGTTCTTACCAATATTAGCCCAAACTATCGGACCTTCTTGATCGAATGATATTATATTTAGAACATCTTGTTTGAATTTTAACAAGCAATTTTTCCTAATTGATAATAGAAACCCTACTATTTGTCTAAAATTTCTAACTTGTTCAATTTTCAATGCTAATTTCATAAAATAGAGATAATTATTTGTTATGAAATCAATGAAACCAATGGAAAAGAGAGAAACAAAAAAAAAAGATAAGATGATAAAATATTTCATAAAAAACCAAAAACGCCAAAATAAAATATAAAATTTAAAAAAAAAAAAGATTGGAAAAATGAAAAAAGCATGCCGCTCCCAGGAATCGAACCTGGGTCTCATCGGCCACAACGATGCGTACTTACCACTATACTAGAACGGCTTATAACAATTAATTACCGGTCACTGATCAGATTAAATACATTTCAAAGATGACACTTCCAATCAAATAAAAGTAAGTCATTTTTATACAAAAAAATTTTTTTTGAGAAAAGTAGCCAAATCTCGGCTTTTTTGAAATTTCTTAAAAATAAATTTCTCGGTTATCGGATAAGTCTTGGATGTAAATAATTGCGGTTGAGAAGTCGGGTATAAGAAATGAAATTGTTCAATAAAGAAAATGCTTTATTTTGATTGATTAACGTTATTTTTTGGATTTTTTTTTTCTTTTTCAATATATAGATTGTTGATGAAGTGGATTATAATGGAAACTGTATAAATTAATTTGTATCCCCCTTATTTTATATGTTATGAATGAATATTTTATTAGTTAACACTTCATTTGATAAAGATGTCATTTCCATATAAGTTTACACCTTTAGCAGATAAACAAATATTGATCAATGAATTTATTGGTAAGACCAAGACTGAACTACCAACTCCATGTTTTATTGTGAATAGATCTAAAGTTGAAGGAAATTGTGAAAAAATGCTATTAAATGCAAGAAGAATCAATGCAAAATTTCGTGCACATGTTAAAACTCATAAAACTAAAGAAGGTACAATTTTACAGTTAGGTAATGGGGATAATACAACTGATAGAATAATTGTTTCCACATTGAATGAAGCTTGGAATATGATGTCCTTAGTCGAGAATGGTTCAATTAATGATATTTTATTTAGTTTACCTGTTATTGAAAGTAAGTTAGGTGAATTATCTAATATAATTACAAAGTATCCAAATTTGAATTTACGTTTAATGCTTGATAATTATAAACAATTAGAGATTTTATCAAAATTTAGTATTGATCATAATCTTGAAAAAAAGTGGTCAGTTTTCGTTAAAGTTAACTTAGGTACAAATCGTGCAGGTTTAACTAATAATGATAATGAACTTGAGAAAATTATTGAATCCTTAGCAAATGTTGATAGTAAGTTTTTCTCTTACATTTCATTATATGGATTTTACTGTCATGCGGGACATGCATATAATTCTAGGAATATCGATCAGGCTAGATCTTTGTTAATTGAGGAGATTGATAATAGTAATAAAGCTTGTGAAAAGGCAATGAAAATTAATAAGAATTTAAAATTGGTGATCTCTGTTGGATCAACACCAACTACTCATGCATCAACTATAAGTAATAAAGTTTTAAAAGATATTGAATCGCTAGGAAATTTGTTTGGTGAATTAGAATTGCATGCTGGTAATTATCCCTTTTGTGATTTACAACAAGTTGGTACAGGTTGTGTTGATATTGAAAATATTTCATGTAAAGTTCTAGCTGATGTTATATCATCATATCCAAATAGAGGCAAGAAACTACCAGGTGAACAATTGATCAATGCAGGTGTTTTAGCAATGTCAAGAGAAACTGGTCCAATTTCAGGTTTTGGTTCAATTGTATCACCACAAAATTATGGTGATTGGATTATCGGTAGATTGAGTCAAGAACATGGTATTTTAGTTCCAAATTCAGATAATTGTAAATTGTTACCATTAAGTCAAAGAATAGAAATTGTTCCACAACATAGTTGTATCACTGCAGCATGTTTCCCATGGTACTATATTTTTGATAGTGATGACGACGATGCAAAAGTTGTCGATATTTGGGTACCATTTAGAGCCTGGTAATAGAAGGCCAAGTCTTCCCTTATTCCTGTTTTCGAAAATTTTTTTTTGTTTGATTTGATCTATAATTTCAAAAGATCTCTTCTAGACAAGATTTAACAACTGGGGCATAGCTTTTCCAAATTTTCAATAGTATATATTGATATTTAATATCTTGATAGTCGAACTTAACATTTAAAGTAGATAGTTTTCTTTGAAACCAAGAAGCTTGAAATCTTGGTGTCAAAATTACAACTTTTGATTTCCTCTGATTATTATTTTGGGATTTTATTAGTTTCTCATCTAATAACTCAAGAATTGATACTTTCAAATCATCTGATAAACTTTCATTAAGACAAGGGATTGCAATCAAAACTTCGACGTTTTTAGTAAAATAGAAAAATTGATATTTAATATCATAACTTTTGAATTTATCAGAAGATAGTGTCTTTAATTTATTATTGCCATAACTTATGTCCTCTAATCCTAAATCACATACACCATGGTTATTGAAATCATCCAAGAAAAGATTCAATTTTGAGTCTGTTTTAAATGATTTATCATTGATTTGAGTGATGTTAGTTATTTTATCAATCAAATCAATTTGATGATTTTCAGAGTTTAGTAATGAAACTGAAGTTTCATTATTCATATGTAAATCATTGTCAATACAAATATAATTATCGATATTACTAGTTTTGTAGTTTATGACTTTTTTAACTGGTGATGAAGATATAGAATAGTTTATGGTAATATTATTTTTAGTTGGACTACATTTATACTCATTTATCTTTGAAGCATTTGATAAATCTAACAAACTTTTTGAAAAAATATGGTTAAACTTACTATTATTAGTAGCGTTGTTATGAATACATCTATTACTATAGGTGTTATCTAAAATGACAACTTTTTTTATAGGGCTTGATGGTAAATAGATAGGCACAGATAAATTAGCTTTAGTATATACAGTAGGGTAAGTCTTTACCATTGTTTATTATACTTTGCTAAAAGAAAACCGAAAAAGAAGATATATTTTTAGTCAAAATAGTTGAAACATGTTAAAAGACGTTCAGAAAAGGGGAAATGAGGGGAAGATAAATTTCCGAATTAGGAATTAGTGAAGAATTTATTTTTTCCATGATAATTTTACATCTTATATAGATCAAATAATAGAAAGGTTCAATCACATCAAGGATATTATTGATGGGAATACTATCGATAAGATACGTAATTGATTGAATACTTGATACTTAATAATCATTAGTGAACAGTAAATATTAAGAATAAATGAATGAATTTTGGAATGAATAATTTTTTAGTATTTTGTTATATAAATATAATTACATCCATTTACTTCCATTTCTATAAGATGATGAAAGAATGAGAGGTAAATAAAAATGAAGTAAAGAAAAAAAAGGATAGAGAGAGAGAGAAGAGAAGAGAAAAAAAGAAGTAGAAATAAATCAAATAATTGACATATAAAAAGAATAAAATGATATGAGTTATCAAAAGTATATAAATCAAGCAGAATCTCTTTCCTTTCTGTAATCTTCTAATTCCTTAATTCTTCTTTTGAAATCCAAATATTGACAGTGTTCATAATCGTGTCTTTCCTCGACACATGTCCAAGGTAAATAACCACCTTGTTTTCTACATTTATTCAAAGGAATCAAAAGACTTGCACATCTATCTCTGAAAGCAATAGGAATTTGATTTTTCTTCATTTCCTCATGTGAAACTATAGTTAAATAAAAAAAAAAGATAGAGAAATTATGCAAAGGAAATATTTTGTTAGTATAAAATGATCCAAATAGAGAATGTGTGACAGGAATATCAAACTGAAATCAATAAGATGAAGTACATACGAAGTTCGGGAAGTTCATGAATAGCCATTGTATCGTGAATTAGAGTTGTGAATCAAGGGAAGAAATATAATGATATAATATTAAAAATATCAAATAATTCATCTTCACCTCTACAATTCTCTTTCTTTCTCTTTCATTAAAATCTCATCCATGGGAAAGTTACGTAATCATAGTATTAAAATCAGAATTCGGAATTTCAAGAGGCTTTTTACTCGGAATATTGTTTTTTTATTGACACGGAATTGAAAATTGGCAGATGTAGTCACGTGAATTAAACATCACGTGAAATTACCTAATCATTTTCCTTTTTTCTCTTCTTTATTCTTTTTTGTTTACAATTCGATTTATGATGTTTCATAATATTCTAGGATTTGTTAGATATATGTGTATTTAAAGGTTATTGTAATTTATTTCTACTACTAGCTCTTGAATTCAGACAGATTAGCTTCTATTTGTTGAATGCAAGTGGATCAAACTGATTCGTTGTCTTTACAAGATGATTTATTTCATCAAAATGATATAATAGCTAATAGCTCGTTACATTCAGAACACGAAAACTCCTCCTCAGAAAATAACTTTGGTGAAAGTAATACCTTGAAAAATATACCTTCTACACCAAAGCTGACACCACCCCCACCATCACCATCACAACCGCCACTTACTTCAATTGAAAATGAAAACAATAATGATAGTATAGATAATACTCATGGAAATACAACTGATGGTAATAATTCCCGAATTAACAATATTTCAGTAATTGGTTTGGAACCTATACAGTCGCCTAGGAAATCAATCCAAAAAGTTTTAGAACAGTCTTCTAATAACGAAAATAAACCACGTTTAGTTATTGAAAAACTGGTTTTGACAAATTTTAAATCTTATGCTGGTAGACAAGAAATTGGACCATTCCATCCGTCCTTTAGTGCAGTTGTTGGTCCAAATGGTTCTGGTAAATCAAATGTTATTGATTCAATGTTATTTGTATTTGGATTTAGAGCATCTAAAATGAGACAATCAAAATTGAAAGAATTGATTCATAACTCAGAAAATTTCCCAAATTTACAATTTTGCCAAGTTGATATTTATTTCAAAAAAATTATTGATAATTACGATTCAGATGGTAATAATACAAATAATCCCACAATTTTACCAAACTCAGATCTGATAGTCTCTAGAAGGGCAAATATAAATAACTCTTCAACTTATTTTATAAATAATACAACAAGTACTTACAAAGATGTTACAAATTTATTGAAAAATGAAGGTATCGATTTAGATCACAAGAGATTTTTAATTTTACAAGGTGAAGTTGAAATGATTGCTCAGATGAAACCAAAGGCTGAAAATGATAATGATGATGGATTGTTGGAATATTTAGAAGATATTATTGGTACATCATCTTACAAAGAAGAGATTGAGTTGATCAATAATCAAATAGAAATTTTACAAGATTCTTTCAATGAAAAAGAGAAAAGGTTCAAATATGCTTCTGAAGAATTTACTGATATTGAAACTCAAAAGAATAAAGCTATAGAATTCTTGAAATTAGAGAAAATCTTTAAAGATGAAACCATTAAATATTGGTATTTAACTAACTACTCAAAATCGATATCCTTGAATAAGAGTACTGTAAAATTGAATGAACTCAATGATAGAATAAATGATGATAAAGATGTGATTAATAAAATAAAAGAAGCTATCAATGTTTTGAAAACTGAAAAATCTAAGATAAATACCAATTTAGCATCATATAATAAAGAAATTTCCAAATTCAAAGAAGATTTAAAGAACATCGAAAAGGAGAAAGTTTCACTTGGTGAAAACTTGAAAATCAATAAAAAGAAAAAGGAAAAACTAAAGAAAAGTTTGGATTCAAGTATTGAGAATTTGAAATCTAATGAAACCCAACTAAATGATTTGAATAGAAATATAATTGAATATGATAGAAAAGTTGTTGAGTTGAATGATAACCTAAAAGTCGAAAATGATAAATTGGAGAAAATAAAATCTGAATTATCGTCAGAAACCAAAAAATATTCAGCTGAAATCGAAATATTACAGAAAAAGCTTGAACCTTGGAAAAATAATATTGATAAGAACCAAAGTCTCTATAATATTAAAAGTTCTGAGATTAATCTTTTACAAAATCAACTAAACGATCTAATCAATGAAAAGGAAGAACTAACTAGATTATTAAAGGAGAAGAATGAACAAATCAAAATCAACAACTCGAAAATTGATTCACTTAATGATAAAAAAGAGGTTTTCAAATCGAATTTAGTTAGACATCAAAAAGATTTTCAAACTGCTGGTAACGAATTGAAAAGACTTGAATTAGAACTGAAGGATATTCATAACAAAGTAGAAGATGCGAAAAACAAAGTTTCAAATGTTGAAAGTCAGAACAAAGTTTTGTCGGCGTTAACTAGGTTAAGAGAAACAGGTAGAATAACTGGATTTTATGGTAGATTAGGAGATTTAGGTGTGATTGATGATCAATATGATGTTGCAGTATCTACAGGAGTTGGTTCATTGAATGATTATGTTGTTGATTCTGTTGAAGATGCACAAAATTGTATTCATTACTTAAGACAAAATAATATAGGATTTGGTAAATTTATTGTTTTGGAGAAATTAAGAAAGTTTAATCTGAATAAAATAAACACACCTGAGAATGTACCTAGATTGTTTGATTTGATTGAACCTATTGATCCAAAATTTGCTCCTGCATTTTATAGTTCGATGTATGATACATTAGTCACACCTAATTTAGATATTGCAAATCGTGTTGCATTTGGAGGTTCAAGAAGATGGAGAGTTGTTACATTAGATGGTAAATTAGTTGATGTTAGTGGTACAATGACAGGTGGTGGTAATAGAGTAAATAGAGGTGGGATGAGATTGAAATCAAATTCATCATCAAATTATGATACTATTTCTTCAGAAGCTTTGCAATCAATGAAGGATGAATTATATGAACGAGAAGCAAATTATAGAAATTTGGAAACTGCATATAGAAAAATGGATCAAATTCTACGTAATAGTGAAGAAGAGATACCTAAAATGACATCAGAAATTCTAAGACTACAAATGGATAATAATAATTTGAGCGATGAAATAAATGAATTGAAATCATCACTTCAAAATTTAGAATCCAACAAAGATCAAATAGACTTCTTAAACTCAAAGATTGGAAAGATCAGGGAAGAATTAAATGAATTGAAAAATGAAAAAACTAAACTTGAAGAAAACTCCAATCATTTACAACAACAAATCGATAGATTACAGAAAATTATTCTAGATGTTGGTGGTATAAAATTGAAAACACAGACAGCAAATGTTCAATCAATCAAGGAAGAAATTCAGTTAAAGAATGAAATGAAGGAAAATGACCAAATTAATATAACAAAACTTCAAAATCAAAATCAGAAATTAACTAAAAGTATTGAAACATATGAAACTCAACTTTCTGAATTAACTGAATTAGTTGATAAGTTAGATGAAGACTTTGAGCTTAAATCCAATGAAGCTAAAAAAATTGAAAGTAAATTGACAGAAATTTTAAATGAACGAGATAAAATTTCTCATGAAATAATGGAAATTGATGAAAAAATTGAAACTGAAAATACAAATCTAGAAGAAAAGTCACTTTTAATTGGTGATACTATGAAACAAATAAACAAGTTAACCAGAATTATTGAAAACATTGAAATTGAAATTGAGAATACATTAGTAGAGATTGAGAATATTGAATATCGAGATGTTGAACCTTATATCACATGGATACCGAAGGATGATCCAATCAGAGAAGAACTTATTCAGAAGAGAATTGAAATTGATGAGAAATTTAAAGATGAAGAAGAATTAAATAATATAGATTTAAAGCAACTAGGTGACTCAGTTGATAGTTTAAAAGTTGAATTAAATGATAGTACTGTGAATTTAGATTTATTACTGGTATATGGTGAGAAGGAGAAACGGTACAAAGAACAAAGGGATGATATCAATAATTCAATGAAAAATCTTGAAGAGATAAAGTTGAAGAGTAAAGAGTTAAATGAGAAAAGACACAGTGAATTTAAGGAAGGGTTTAATTCAATATCATCTACATTGAAGGTGATGTATTACCTAATTACAGCAGGTGGTATGGCCGAATTAGAGTATTATGATTCACATGATGCATTCTCTGAAGGTATTGTTTTCTCAGTTATGCCACCTAAAAAATCGTGGAGAACAATATCGAATTTATCTGGTGGTGAGAAGACATTAGCTTCATTAGCATTGGTATTTGCATTACATCATTATAAACCAACTCCATTATACGTAATGGATGAAATTGATGCAGCATTAGATTTTAAGAATGTTAGTATTGTTGCTAATTATATCAAGTCCAGAACTAAAAATGCACAATTTATAGTCATTTCATTACGAAATAATATGTTTGAGTTAGCG
Source organism: Pichia heedii (assembly GCA_030579495.1). NCBI lineage: Eukaryota > Fungi > Ascomycota > Pichiomycetes > Pichiales > Pichiaceae > Pichia > Pichia heedii. Next base: position 25,597 of record JAKTRA010000046.1, read on the forward strand.
GAAAATCTTGTTGGTATTTATAAAGTTAATAATATGACTCGATCAGCAACTTTAGTTAATAAAGATTTAATTAAGTGAAGTTGCGATATGATGAGGAAGAGATAACAAGAGGAATTTATGCAGTAATGAGCTTTCCAGATAGATAACTAATTTTCTATAATGTTAGTTCGTTTAGTAATTCAGATAACTTTTTATTATCATATTTTGTTGGTTTAGAGAAGGAGTTAACGGGAGGATTTTTAGATTTTGTCTTTTTATTAGTATCGTTAAGTGCCTGATCATCTAATGCACATCTTAATCTAAGAATTTCTGATGATTTTTGACTACTTTTGATGTTATTCGATAGTTTTTCCTTTGCTTTTTTCTGTTTCTTTTGCCATCTTTTCAATTTAATCTCAGCTATACTAGAAGGTAATTCACTAAAATTTGGTGGTTTAGCAGAGTTTAATTCTTTCAATTTTAATTCTAGTTTCTGGGTTTCTAATATATTAGACTCTATATTTGATTCAGCGGTTTTAATTTTCAAATTGTTACATAAACTTTTCGATGAAAGGGTCAAACATACTAATAATGTATAGTATGCATCATTTACTGCATTATGCAAAAAAGAATGTGGTATATTTAATTGATTTAAGATATATGTGAGTGACGATTTCGTTTTCTTGGTTTGAGTGAAATGATACCATAATTTTGTTGTATCAACAATTGGATAAGTTGGTAAGATTTTAAAGTTGACATTCTTAAAGCTAGATAAATCACCAGAAATGTTATGACCAACTATACATGACTCTTTTGGTAATGTATCAAATATCAATTGCATAGCTTTCGGTATATCACTCAATGGGATTATTATTGATTGACCAGTTATATTATTCATTTTAGAGTCAGGTACAAAAGTTCCATTTCTTAGATTTATATATTCTTTTATAATGAAATGAATATTGACAATATGAGGGAACAGTGTATCTATTTGATATTTTGGATTATAGATTGAAATTCCAATTTCAGTAACTTTTGAGTTTGCTCTTTCGAAAAACTCATTGTCGATAGATATAAGTGTATATTTTCTTTCATTGATCAAATTGATTGCATCTGTTGGTGACAAGTAGGTGTAACTACTCTTTTTTTCGTTTTTATTGAGATGATTATTTCGTTTAGTTAATTCAGCAATATCTGAAGTGTTAGATGACTTAGTGATATCAGAAGGTTTGATTATATTTGTATGTATTTGTTGTGTTTTTGAATTCAGTTCTGATTCTGACTCTGAATCTGATCCTGTTTCTAGTTCTGATTCTGAGGTTGATTCTGAGGTTGATTCCGAGGTTGATTCCGAGGTTGATTCAGATTTTGATTCTAGTGGTGAGTTAAGAGAATTTTTAGATTCAAGGGAGTTTGTTTCTGGATATGATTCTCTATTTGCAAATGAACGAGCGATTTGTTGATTCGTGTGAAGTGTTTTGATTTGAGGTCTAAAGTTTGACTTCATAATATGTGATAGAAATATGCTTCTGTAGCCACGTAAATACATATATATATATATGGTTGTGTTATAAACTGAAGTCTATACACAGAAGATAGCAAGAAAAGAGGAAGAATAAATGAAAGAGATAGAGAAGTATAACATGAAACATGAAAAACATAGAAAACATGAAAAACATGAAAAACATGAAAAACATGAAAAACATGAGAGTAGAAAAAAAAAATAATTAGTGTTGGATGAAAAAAAAAATTCTTTAATTTTAATTCTTTTCATTCTTTTTGCTTCTGCTATACATCTATAAAGTTTTCAATTATCGAAAAAAAAAAAAAAAAAAGATGGGTAGTTTTGTATTGATTCCTTTGCTTTTACCTTCTTTTGAAAAAAACAAATTAATTTTTATATACAAGTAATAAAATATGGAGTGATTGACTAATTGACTTTATTTCTTTCTAGTAATGATAGAATTGGTTAATAATTCCAAAGCACTCCTTGCTGAAGATTCTGGTAGAACTCTTAAATTAGCCAAAGCGTCATCTCTATATTTAATAGCTAAATCAAGGGTTTTCTTAACACCATCAGTTTCATCGACTGCTAATTTTGCAGTTTCAACATCACCAGGTTGCGAGAATTTCCGAGCAATTAAAGGAGCCAGTTCAGGTTTTGATTGCCATGCATAAAGAACAGGAGCAGTTGCTAAACCTAATTTAAGATCTGCACCTGAAGGTTTACCTAATAATTCTGCAGTTGTAGTATAATCCAACATATCATCAACAATTTGGAAACATAAACCTAAATTTCTACCAAATTGATAACAATTTTCAATTATATCATCATTACAACCAGCTAAAATTGCTGTTGATCTTGAACTTTTAGACATTAAAGAAGCTGTCTTTAAATAAGTTTTATGTAAATAATATTGGAAAGCAGCATTAACATTATCATTATGAGAAATTGATTTTGGAGTAGAAACTGAATATTCATGAACTTTAACAGGTACTTTACCAGTTGAAATAGGAATTTTTTTCAATATTCCATCATTTTCAATAGTTTGTAAATCTGGATTTAAAACTGTATTTTTCAATTGCATAAATTCACCTTCAACTAAATTTGCAATTGCAGTTGACATTAATTCAACAACTTCAGAATTACGCAATCTACCAAGAGATACAGAAGCTCTACCAAGTAAGAAATCACCTGCTAAAATTGCCATTTTATTTGAAAATGCAATATTCCCACTATCTCTACCTCTACGAGAATCAGCAAAATCTATAACATCATCATGAAGTAAAGAAGCTGTATGAATCATTTCTGTAATTTCTGCCAATCTTCTCTGTTTTGGTAAAATACCATTTTTAGTATCTAAATGAACATATTTATCTTGATCAATCATTGGTCTACTTAAAGGATTTAAGATTATATTTGGATTAATTCCATGTAATATATTAAGTGGAGAAATTGATTTTAAAGGATCAGTACCAGCAAATGAGAAAGCTTTTGGGGTACCTTTAAATTCTTTTTGATTATTAACATCATATTGATCAATATTAATTCTATTTCTTTCCTCAATTGGAATTTTAGCTAAAGCTTTTGAAAGTAATAAAACTATTAAAGGTCTAACATTTTTACCTTCAGCTTCGAAATAATAAGATGCTACTCTATTAAGTACAGGATGACCTGAACCTATTAATTGAGATATATGTTTAGCCAAAGTTGCCATTTCAGCAGATACCATTGAAAAAGGATCTAAAGGGTTTGAAGTTGAAGGTTGTACCAATTTTTCAGCAGTTTCAATAGCAGTTGCAAAAGTACTTGAATTCCTTACTAAGGTGGATCTGCAAATGGGATGTAAATTATAATATGAAATATGGTATAAATTAGGACATAATTTGATATTACCAGGATTATGAATTCTCAGAGATGAATTTCTTACAGATAGCATAACAATAATTGTATCAATTGTAATTATAATAATTTATATATATATTTATATAAATAAAGTGTTGTTCATTGAACTAACAGATAGACATACATATAGTAAAATTTACGGGGAAAAAAGCGAGCTACGAATTAAAAGAAAGAGAAAAGAGAAAAGAGAAAAGAGAATTTTTCAAATATTTCACATTAATTTTTAATTTTTTTCTTTTTTTTTTTTATTTTTTCTTTTTTTTTTCAAAGTTGATGATTTTATGTAATAAGTAAATAAATGAAAGTAGTTATAATATATTATAAATTGATAATAAATAAGTATGGATTGGATTTGGACGTTTCCTGTAGTAAAGGAGATTAGTGAATGGAGTGCATATTTGATTGCTAGAGCTATTTCAACAGGATCAGTACCCAATCATGTGGCATTTATAATGGATGGTAATAGAACATTTGCCAAACAACGTGCTTCTGAAATTAATGAAGGACATGCAGCTGGATTTGAGAGTATGGCTAATGTATTAGGTATCTGTTATGAAGCAGGTATTAGATGTGCAACAGTTTTCGCCTTTTCAACAGAAAATTTGAAAAGATCAAGAGGAGAAATAAATGCTTTAATGGAATTAGCTAAAAATAAACTTAAAATAGTTGCTAATAAGGGAGAATTATGTGAAAAATATGGTGTAAGAGTACGAATTATAGGAGATTTAAAACTAGTCTCACAAGATGTAAGAGATGCTTTGAAAAAAGTTGAAAAAGATACTGAAAATTTCAATTATGCAATTTTAAATGTATGTTTTTGTTATACTTCAAGAGCAGATTTAACACAATCAATTTTGAATACAGTTATTAATAAAGATAAATTAATTTCAATTGATGAGTCTACTATTGAAAATAATTTATGGACTGGACCGAAAAATTGTCCACCTGCTGATCTTATAATACGAACAGCAGGTGTAAGAAGATTAAGTGATTTTTTACTTTGGGAAGCAAGTAATAGTGCAACTATAGAATTTATAAACGTATTATGGCCTGAATTTGGAGCAATTGAGATGATCAAACTTTTAATCAAATGGACATTACATAAAAGACAAAGAGAGAAAGAGAGAGAAAAAGAAAGTAATAGTAATAATAATAATGATAATAAATAATAATGATAATAAATAGTAATAATTCTATTAATAATAAAGGCAATGAGAATAAAGTAATAGAGTAATTGATTTATTGAGTTATAGAGTATTAGAGTAATAGAATAGTACATTAATGTATTGATTTATAATATTGAAAAAATTGAATTCAAGATAGGAGTAAAAAATGAGAGTGAAAGATACATGTATGTATATATATTTATATATATGTATATATATATAGATAGATAGATGTTTTAGAGATACTATTTTATATATTATAATTGATCAATATGATTCAATGATAAGATTGTATTTAATATATGATAATCTTAAGCATTTGCGATTTTCTCCCATTCTTCTTTAAATTTATCAGCATTTTCTTTACTACCAAAACGAATTGCAAGAGTTGCAGGTTGAGGTTCACCATCAGAAACATCTGCTGCAACACTATAAACCCATGAACGATCACTTCCAACATTAGGACGTAATTCAGTTCCTTTTGTAACTGCATGATTTGCACAAACTTTTAACGTTTTATCACGACGCATTAAAACACGTACACGACCTGTTTCTTTATGTTTTAAAAATTTAACATCACCAACACCACGTTCTTTCCATTCATTATTATCAAAACGGAAAAGTTTTGCACGAGTTTTGAAAACAACATCTTCATTTTCTTCGTTAGTTTTAACTTCAACACGTTCAAGTTTAACTAGTGGTTCGAAATGAACATCTGGTTCTTCTTCATCTGCTTTATCTTCTTTATCTTCATTTTCCTTTGTAGATTCATCATTATCATCATTTTCTTTTCTATCAGATGTTGTGTTTCCTTTATCTTGTTTGTTCCCATTAATTTCTTTAACATCGTCCTCTTTCTTCTCTTTCTTTGCACCAAACATTGCAAAGATATTAGCTGTAGGAGGTTTTGCCTCTACTTTTGTTTCTTCAGTTTTAGATGCCACTACTTCTTTATCGTCACTCATGTCTATAGATATCTATTAATTAAAGCAGTAGAAGAATTAATATTAAAAAGAAACAAACTCTTTGCCACCAAACAAAATTTTCAAAAAAAATATTTTCATTTTGCCCTCTCAATTGAATGTAATTGAATGTTTGCGGGTAAATTAATTTAATGAGGCTCATTGATTATTAACTTCTTCTTCTTTGGATACCTTCTTCTTCTTTAATTTCTAATCATTTAAACCAATGTCGGATCCTTATGAACCTGCAGAAAGCTATTATGGTCGTACAACTGACCCTTCAAATGCTACTTCTCCATTCTCAAGACTGAGAACTTTATCAATGGCGGCTCCGAAATTCACCTTACATTCTCCAAATACTTCTCTACTTAATCTATCTTCTTCTTCAATATCTACCCCTGTAATATCGGATGATGATGAAGATGATGATGCAAATGCTGCATTATTTTATAGGGCTCGTTTTGCAGATGATCTGTCTCTTAATTCTCATTCAACTACTTCACTCAATAATATAACTCAAATCGATGATAAAGATATAAATATTACATCTAATGGTAATAGTAATCGTAATGATAAAGATCAAAAATATAAACTGAAATATAAAAATAAATTTATAAATAATATCAATAATAAAAATAAAACTACAAATTCAAATTCAAATTCAAATTCAAATTTAAATTCAAACCCAAATACAAATTCAGGCTCAAATTCAGGTTCAAATTCAAACCCGAATTCAAATTCAAGCTCAAACTCAAATATTCACGATAAACTTCTTAAGACATCTAGTTCATCTAAAGTTGCAGCTCCTGCTCCAATGCAACGAGGTCTATCATTCCCTTCTCCTTCTTCTCCAACTATACGTAGAAGAGGATCAGCTGATATATCTTCAAGTAAAATTAATTCAAGACGTTTCTTCATCTCCGATATTGATTCAACTCTTGATCAACTTTTATTAAATGAAGATACTGATCATAATTGTCAAATTACAATAGATGATAATGGTCCCAAAGTTTTAAAATTAGGTACTGTTAATTCGGCTGGTTTTAATCAATATGATATTAGAGGTACTTATATGTTATCCAATTTATTACAAGAATTAACAATTGCTAAAAGATTCGGTAGAAAGCAAATGATTCTAGATGAAGCTAGATTAAATGAGAATCCAGTCTCAAGATTGAAAAGATTAATTACAACTTCCTTTTGGAAAAATTTAACAAGGCAAGTTACCGAAAATTCAATCTTAGAAATGGCAAAAGATACTAAAATTAAATCAGAGTTGGCTAAATTCCCAAGAATTTATATCCCTTTTGATGAAAAGGAACAGTTCTATTATTATAGTAAAATTTCTGAAAAACATAAAGATTTTAATTTAAAAGTTGAATATTTACCAGAAGTTATAACAGCAGATTTTGTTAAATCTATTAATGATAAACCTGGTCTTCTGGCTTTGGCTGTGAGGCATAAATCTTCAACTTATGGAGATTTAGAAGGATATCCCTATATAGTTCCAGGTGGTAGATTCAATGAACAATATGGTTGGGATTCCTATTTTGAAACTTTAGGTTTATTATCATGTAATACTTTAGAACCTTGTATTGGAATGTTGGAAAACTTTATTTTTGAAATCAAACATTATGGGAAAATATTGAATGCTAATAGATCATATTATTTATGTCGTTCTCAACCACCATTCTTAACTGATATGACTTTAAAGATTTTCGATTATGTTAACAACAACAACAACAATAACAATAATAATAATAATAATAATAATAATAATAATAATAATAATAATAATAATAATAATAATAATTATTCACATTTGGATTTATTGAAAAGGGCATTCTTAGCTGCAATAAAAGAATATTATAGTGTTTGGATGTCAAGTCCAAGATTGGATCCAATAACAGGTTTATCGACTTATCATCCCGATGGGAAAGGTATACCACCAGAAACTGAATCATCTCACTTCTATTCGGTTTTAAAACCTTATTGTGAAAAATATAACTTATCATTTAAAGAATTTCAGGAAAAATATAATGATGGTATTATTAAAGAACCTCTTTTAGATGAATATTTCCTACATGATCGTGCTGTTAGAGAATCTGGTCATGATACTTCATATAGACTAGAAGGAGTTTGTGCAAACTTAGCAACTGTAGATTTAAACTCTTTATTATTCAAATATGAAAAGGATATTGCATTTGTAATCAAAACTTATTTCAATAATGAGTTAGAATATGACGGTAAAATTGAAACATCAGAAATTTGGGAGGAACGTGCAGAAAAACGTCGTAATTTAATTGAAAAATATATGTGGAATGAAAAAGAATCTTTATTTTTTGATTATAATATTAAAACACAAAAACAATCAAACTATGAATCAGTTACAGCATTCTACACATTATGGGCAGGTGTTTGTACAACTGAAAAATCAGAAAAATTAATTAAAAATTCACTACATAAATTTGAAGAATTTGGTGGATTAGTATCAGGAACTTATAAATCAAGAGGTGAACTAGGTGTCTCCAAACCTTCAAGACAATGGGATTATCCATTTGCTTGGGCACCACATCAAATCTTAGTTTGGGCAGGTTTAGAAAGATATAATCATCATAATATTGTTCAAAGATTGGTATATAGGTGGCTATATTTAATGACGCTTTCATTTGTTGATTTTAATGGTATAGTTGTTGAAAAATATGATGCTACAAGTATGAGACAACCACATAAAGTTGATGCAGAATATGGTAATCAAGGTTCTGGTTTTAAAGGTGTAGCAACTGAAGGATTTGGATGGGTCAATGCAAGTTACTTGATTGGATTGGATTATCTAGATAGACTCGGACAAAGAGCTTTAGGATTAGTTACTAGTCCTATAGATTTTTTCGAAAAAATGAATAAAGATGAAAAGGCTAGGTATGGACTGTTGGATAATGAGTAACAATGGTTACTAGTATAATATAATATAACTTCTAGCTTATTTTTGAGTATATAATATATTTATAAATTAATATTTTATGTTATATTGTATTATATTACATACAATTATTGCAAGTAGAAAAATTAAGAGAATATCAATATCGAGGCAAAAAAATACATGATAACAATAACAATAACAATAAAAATAAAAATAAAAATAAAAAACAACGCAACTCCGTGAAATACATGTTTTTCCATCTTCAAATAGATATTGACCATAACATAATTAACTAACTGTTTGTTTCTTCTTAGCAATTGGTATGAGTGTTATATTGGCTGGTCATAGAGGGTATGTAATGATAGTATATATATATATATAACTAAGAATATTTTTGAGTGAATCAAGTTTCTAAAATATAATATGTTGATAGATTCGATACTAATAACTTCAAAAGATTCAAAGCAGCATGCCCGGAAAATACAATCCTGGCATTTCAAGCTGCAATAGATAATGGATGTACAGTTGTTGAAACTGATTTACATATTTCATCCGATAAAGAGATTGTTATTGCACATGATGTGGATACATATCGTGTTTTCGGTGAATCTCATGATATTACTAAGACTCCATATCATGGCGTTTTAGATCAATTGAAAACTATTGCTAAACCAAGACATCATATGCCATTACTTAGAGATGTATTGTTATGGTGTATCAAAGTTAATGAACAAAATGCCAATTCCAAATCAACTATAAAGTTAATGTTAGATATCAAAACAGACAATGATCCTATTCAATTATATGAATTGATATGGATATTGTTCAATGAGCTCAATGGTATAGATTATTGGAAAGATAAAATTATTTTTGGTATTTGGAAATCGAACTTTTATATTCATGAAAAATTAAAAGATTTCAATGTTATTAATATAACATTTGATATTTATCTAGCTGAATCATTGTATGATACCATTAAAAGGATTAATCCTGAAGCTAAAATTGAGGGAATATCAATTATAAATTTGATTTTATACAGAGAGAATGATAGAAATGAACTCATTTCTTGGGCATCATCAAATAATCTGAAAGTTTGGTTTTGGACCATCAATAGTAATTCAGAATTAAAACTAGCCATCGATCTTACTTCTAATTCATCAAATACATCTTTACTTGCCGGAGTTATAACAGATGATCCAGTTAATGTTTTAAATATAAGTAACTCCAATGATATAATTAGCTGGAAATCTAACATCAAATTTCGGATTAAGAACTATCTTTACTCCATATTCTTATTTCTATCTAGAAAAGGATATAACTTGCGTCCTCTATTCTTGATCCTGAAGAGGATTGGTTTCATTTGATTGTATTTTTGCCCTTTCTAAAACTTCACCCTAATTTTCATTGATTTATTTGCTTTTTTTCGTGTTCTTCCATATAATCTATATGAATATATATATATATATATATATATGATTCTAGTTTTGAAACCAACATTAGGTGAATATAATATTACTAAAGATTAAATAAATGCTATTTATTTTGTTGAATAATTTCATTCTTTCTTCATTATTATTGATTACTGTTAATGCCCTTAGCTCTCCCTCTATTTTTGAATATTTTGATTTTTTCAAAATTAAATCTCTGAGTCTAATCTCTTCAAACTCAACGACTCCACGTATAATACTTGATATAAATGGTAAACCTTGTTATAGTAACAACTTCACAAAATTTCATTTCGATTCCATCAAAGTAAAAAATATTAATACAATGGAAATATATGATAATAATTTCAAATATCCAGAAAGTTACTTTTCAGTAGATTTAGGAATCGTAGATAAAGGATGGAATAATCAAAAATATAATGAATTTATTCAAGTCATAGATAATATAGAAATTATAAACTTAAAACAGGAAAAAAATGATAATTTGCTAAAATATAGTGGAAACTCTTTGTTTGGGTTCACAATCTCAATATCACAAGAATCATTCTCAATTGAAGACTTACCATACATAAAAGCATCATTGAGAGATTTGAAAAAATACCTGGATCTTAAGAACATTGGACAAATTCCATTTGGAATCAAATTAATAAATATTGATAATTTCGGTGCAAATTATAATAAAAGCGTTAGTAGTTTCAATTTATTCAAGAATAAGGTTATCGGTGAATATTTGAACTGTGGTAAACTACAATATATACCTAATTATTTCATTGTAAATGGAAATAATGAACAAATCATAGAAAATAATTTTCCAAGCAATATATCATGCTCAAATGTTCAAATTGATGGTATCAACAGCTCATTTCTACCATATTTTCCAAGATCAAGTAGATGTGACTGTATAGTTTCACTGCTAGAATGTTATGCTAATTATGAAAATCCGAATTATCACTTAAATGAAACCTTGTTGGATCATATATGTTCAATAGTTTATTGTGGTACAATAATCGATGATCCTAAGAAGGGACATTATGGAGTCTTTTCAGGTTGTGATGAAATTCAACGACACTCAATTGCTCTTAACCTATTTTATACTTTCAACAATAATGATGATGAATATTGCTTACTGAATAACATCGGAAAATTGATCAAGAAAACAAACTCGATTGAAGAATACATGAAACTTTATGGTTATGATGGGAAAAAATGTAATGAAGAAATTTTTGAAGATTGGAACAAATATCTTCATGGTGTATCAAAGAGTCAGGGAGATAACGACGAGCTGAGTCAAGAACTAGTTTATGACTATGACCAAAAAATCATTGTATCCAACCATGCTTTCAGTATTTCCCATAAATTCACCCAAAATATGTTGATAGATATTTCTTTATCCTTAATTATTTTGATAATGACTTAGATAGGTATAGATCTATATACATATATATATATAATATGAATATAAATACAAACACCCTAATATATAAATAAGTTAGTAGTATTTATATTCTTACATTTTCTTCGTTTTCAAAATATTTGACAATTTGTATAATTGCAACAGAATCTCCAACTATATTATATTCATATTAATGCAATAATATTCACAAGATAGACAGTATTCATTAAATGGAAAATATATAAAATTGCTCAATTCAATAAATTTGCAAATTCAATCCTTCTTGGTCCCCCATTTGATACCTAAAAATCCATTTGGGTTGAATAAATTTAAGTTCCTTTGAGCATATGTCAATTGAGGGCCGCCAACAAGATAATGTTTAGTTCCTTTCACGTCAATAGACACAAATATTAACTCTTGTTCAATAAAGTTTTTCTCTATTGCTTCTAAATTTACAACACCAATTGTCTTATTACTTTCAACAAAAAATCGCATAATCATATGTTCTTGATTATCTTTACCTGTGAATTTAGTTGCTTGTACAGGTTTATTTCTTGTCCAAATATCTGGTGAAACTCCACCATATGCCTTAAGTCTTATTCCACCATTTTTGATTTCAGAATCAGTATATCCCAAAAGTTTTAAACTATCTTCATCCTTTTCAATCATATTGACAGCTCTATTAAATGTTGATGTCTCACCAGATGGTGAAAAAAGTTCAGTAGCAATCAAATATGATGTAACCAACGTAGCACCACTAGCAATAATAATTAGCCACGATGAAAGTAAAAGCCTTGAACCTGCTTTGACATGATATATAATTCTATTAGCCCTTTCTTGTGCACTTAATTTTTGAGATGTATCTGAATTGTTTTTTCCTTTTTCATAGAGAATAAACTTTGACGATGAAAACTCACGTCTTAGTAATCCTGTTATAGTGTATAAAGTAGTACCTCTGACCTTAGTGAAGTAGCTTATCATTATGATCAAATGTTGAAAACAAAAGTAGGAAATCTAAAAAATGAACTAATTTGAAAATTTTAAATACGAAATTATAGGAATATAAAAAATGAAATAGAAAAAAAAACGGAAAATTTTATTATCTCGAACACTAAAAAAAAAAAAAATAATAAAAGAAAAAATTATTGAAAACGCCAGCACCCATGCTGGGAGTCGAACCCAGAATCTTTTGATTAGAAGTCAAACGCGTTAACCATTACGCTACACGGGCGTTTCATTCCTTTTGTAAGTGGTGAAAGGGGAAAGTCGTTAGGTTAAAGTAAGTTTAATATTGATTATGTAATATAATAATTAATAACCTAAATTGTAGCAATATAGCTTACAATTAATATTCTCTTAGTTATAGTATAATTTAATTAACATTGGATCTATCGTTGGATCTTTATTCCAGATAAATACGATATACGTATAATGGGCACGGTTGGTATTAGATGAAAGATAACTTGAGTAGACTTGTCTCTCACTAATACTCTGATTAAGAGTACCTCTCTCCACAAGGAAGAGTTATATAACAATTATATATGGAAACGTAGTTTCTTTTATACACAACTCATGGCCGACAGAACAGTACAATAATTCATACTGTTTGTCTATTATTTAACTCCTCCATTAGATATTCGAGGTTCCTACAATATTCGTACGTGACCTTGGTTGCGTTATTTATATTAGTTTATATCACTAATCAGAACTGGACTTGTATTCACTCTTCTCGAATCGGAGTAAAGTAAGAGTCAATCGTGTGACTATTAATAGATTATCGATCCAACGAAGAGCACACGGCCGATCTCGTACATTCTTTTCAAAAGATATTTTTCAATATTGCCTTATTCTTATACATAACAATCACACCACGTGTTTAGGTTTGGTTTACTTATATTTCTGGGTTGCAGTCTAAAATTACCGTTTCTTATTGTTCAGCTTAAATTTTGTCTAAAAAGCTTAACTTTCTAAACAGAATTAATATTATACAGTGAAAAATCATCTATAAAAATAACAAGATAAACAATACAAAGTGAATAACAAATGATCACAGAAACACTTCCTCCAAGTAGGTTTGCAAATCGAAAACAACTATAAGAAGTTAGTGAGTAATATGAACTGATTTACATATTGAGAATATATTCTATCAAAGATAAAAAATGAAGGAAGCGAGGTTCGAACTCGCGCGGACAATCGCCCAACAGATCTTAAGTCTGCCGCCTTAGACCACTCGGCCATCCCTCCAGAGAATAAATTTGTTACGGATCACTCCTGGGTTCAGATGACTTCCCTAATACTGCAGGAAACCGCCATCTGAATTATCAACGCAAAATACCAAGGAAATCCATTCTAGAAGAAGATGTAGCCATCTGAGGACATTATCAAATATTGACGTTAAAAGTGATACAGAAACCAATATACTG
>JAKTRA010000047.1:0-39133 GCA_030579495.1 Pichia heedii
CGTTCTGAAGGTACAAATAAAATAGGTTAAAAAAGTAGAGTTTTGGCCATTTTTTGAAAATTTGAAAATTTGTTAGCGACTTTTTAATTTTACTATGGGACCAAGGTCCAACGGTGTATATTTATCTATTAACTATAATAGAAAAGCCGTTATTTATTAATTTTTTTAGTGAATTTTTCGTTAATGTCTCGCGTTTGGGTCAAAATTATACATGAGTATTTTTACAGGTCTATTTAGATTTTCATGCATACAAAAAAACTGTAATAGGATATTATTAATTACTCAAATGTGATGCAAGTAACCCCTTTATCGTACCTTTCTCACTATCCTCGTTAACAGTATGATCAGATGTTGATAATTTTTGGATTGATAAATCTGGTGGAGATGTTGTAAGCCATGAAACTTCTTGAACATATTCTTCAAATGTTTGTGGTAAGGTAATCCTCGATTTGGATAGCCATACTGTATTCATTATTTCTTCAAGTTTCGGATAAGCATCTGAAACTGTTTTCATCATCATCTTTGGATGTAAATGAATCTTACAAGCCAACAATAATGCCAAATTCAAAAGTGTATTTTCTTCAACTGATTCATATTGTAGTTCAGGTTTCGTTCCAATTGCTAAAATAGTCTTCAAATAACTATTGAATGATATATCCACACCGTTGACGTTTTTAACATATTCAACAAATGGAACAATTTTATGATATTGTTTATCATTTAGGAAAATTTCAACTATAAGATCACAAGATCTAACAAAGACCTCTTTTCTAGTTTTCGATATTGGTGAGATGTTTGCCATATAGTAGTCAGTCAAATTGAACTCTTTATTATTGTCATTAGAGATACCAGTTAGTATATCATTTTTAATGAGAGTATATTTTGACATTGATGGGAATAAATTGAATATATCATCGTACTCCTTGAAATCGAATCCAGGTTTGAAGGCAGCATCATTAGAACAAAACTTTTCCTTGAAACATTCAAGCAAATCATCATACTTTACACGTTTTTCAATACTTTTATTGCTAGGATCTAATAGATTAAGTAAATTTTCTTTATCGGGTCTATTGGCAATATTTTTCATGATTTGGTCACGAACACTTGAAACGTTCCAAGTACTAGCTGAAAATAATAAATTAAATAAATCAAATGTATCTTCATTCAAAATTTTAGTAGCAGCTAAAATTTTCTCAGTTCTGTACATAATATGTTGTTTTACTGAACATCCTGTTATTCTTTGTAAGAATAATGCCGCTGGAATTGCTAGATGTAATGAGTATGATGAAATTGTATCAACTGTTAAAGTTACCAATGATAACGGTATTTCAATACGTTTTTTATTTATAAGATAATTGATTAAATATAAACCTTCATTAACACGATATTCTTCGCACATTAGCTTTACCAATCTAATATAGCTTGCATATGTAAAATCGATTTCCTTTTTAGTTAACAAGTTCTTTAACTCGTCAAATGTTTTGATCTTCATGTACGGGATATCGTATAATAATGACGAAACTTCCATTTTGCCATCAAGTTCTTTGAGTAAAGAGTGTTTGTCGATAATTGGTAAAACATAATAGAGTATGTAAATAAGTTCATTTGAGACAGGTATTTTATTTTCCGCTAGTCTTCTGGTTAACGCCTGAATATGAGCTAAGCTATTTTTAGAGTTCTTGAAAATTTTAGTACCTTGTAGTAAGATTGGATATATGTCTGGGAGTTTATATAATTCTGGTTGAGATCTCAACATTGCACTTATCACTTCTCCATGGTTTTTCTTAGCATGAAATCTGAAATATTCAATTTTAATATCGTGTAAAGACTTATATTTATGAAACATGCTTTTTACAGCATGGTTCACTTTTTTCTCCTTCTTAGCATAAGGATGTCTACAAAGCTCTTTCATGTGAAATATGATTTCATTTTTATCATTTTGAGTCAACTCTTTTAAAGGAATTTTCTCGATTCTATCTGATAATTGTGGAATGGAATGTCTGATGGGGCTGCATTGAAAACGATAAAAAATATTAAAATCATTTTCAGTACCGTTGGGGAAAGAGTGTTGTTCAGAAATCCAAAGGTGGATATTCTCAGATATTTTTTGTTGGATATTGGGTTTCTGATTAGTTGATACTGGATTTTTCAACTTGAGTTGGATTTCACCATTTGAATGAATAGCAGTGTTGATAGCATCATTTTTCACATCGGAGAATAATCTTCGGAATGTATATACCGATCTATTATTCAGCCAACGCATGTTCAAATACATTAGCTGGATTCTTCAAAAATTGAAAAGAAGAAATTCAATAAATTACATTGAAGAATCTCAAAGAATATTCTTCAAAAATTTTACAATTGTAGAAAAACATTATATATTATAAATATAAGCGAAGATTGATGAAGGTATTACTATCCGGACAGATATATACTACTTCCTATAGGCTTCATCACCAGAAACCACTTATAGAACAATGTATGAACCATTATTTAGATCAGCATCTCACGCTGGTACTTGGTACACAGCAAATGAAAAGCTTTTAAATGATAGAATTGATAAATACATGAATGTGGACGATAATAACATTGATACAGTTCCGGAACTTAATAATGATAAAGGAATGACATCAGATGGTAATTTCAAAGGTGCTAGAGTTGCAATTGGACCACATGCTGGATTGGAATATTGTGGACCAATATTAGGTAAAGCGTATAAATCACTTGATCCAACAAATATTGAGAGAGTGTTCCTTCTAGGTCCTTCACATCATATTTATTATAAAGGATTTGTTCTTACAACAGATTGTGATTATTATGATACTCCAATTGGAGCAATCAAAATAGACAATGATGTTATTAAGAAACTTGTGGAAACAGACAGAAAAGTTTTCAAAAGGATGAGACTTGACGTTGACGAAAGGGAACATTGCTTTGAGATGCATCTTCCCTTTATCTATAAAACATTTGGGAAGAATGTTAAACTAATTCCAATTATGGTAAGTGGTAGCTCTGAAGAATTTGATGAAAAAGTGTCTAATTATCTTAAACCGTACTTTGAAGATAAAAAGAATGCATTTATTGTTAGTTCTGATTTCTGTCATTGGGGCTCAAGGTTTTCATATGAAGTTTATACCCCTACTGGTGATTTAGGTGATTTGACTAATGTAAGAAGACATCAGATAATTTCAAAAAACGCACTGCCAATCTACAAAAGTATTGAATGTTTGGATAAAGCTGGAATGAAGATTATCTCATCAGGCTCTTACAAATCTTTCAAAGATTACCTTCGTTGTACGGATAACACAATATGTGGTGCAAAACCAATAGGTATATTGATGTTATTGATGAAAGATTCAATCAAAGATGAGTCTGAAAATAAATTACGGTTCAATGGATATGCACAAAGTTCGAAAGTCATTGATCCATCTGATAGTAGTGTTAGTTATGCAAGTGCATATGGAGTGATTTAAGTTTTATATTTAGTTTGTTATTTTTGGGTTTGGATTGCATGGTGGGATCATCACTTGGCTTGGGTTATCGATAATCCATTATTGTTTTTTGAGTTTGTATTTTCCTTCTTCTCTTTTGTCTCATTTTTACTTTTCTAATTGTTTGTTGAGTTTAAAGTTTATATCTATTAATTGAAGACGGTGAAGATTGACATTATATGTGAAGAGGGACAAACATGTGGGAAAATAGGGCAATTGTTAAACTTTTTTTTTTCTCAATGGGAACCTCTTTAGGATTTACCTCTTCTTCAGCAATTACACTTTGCTATTGTAATTAATATTTAGTAAACAGGATGTATATGTCCATTGAGAAAATGCATCAAGTCGATGAGTGGCTAGTAGATGTTTTGAAAGGAATGGAATTGTTGGAGATTGAAGAGATCGATGACATAAATTACAAACTGCAAAACATTTCCTTGAATGATGTAGAACATTGTAATCACATCTCCCTTAATGAGAGAAACTATGATAGTAATGATGAGAAAGAGAATAATGTAGTCCAGGAAATCAATAAAAGATTAGAAAAACTTCCTCAAATAGAGATTGATGATCTCCATAGTAATATTGTTGAAAATGATTTAGATGAAGATTGTGATAGCAACGAAAATTCATCTGTTAATGAATTTGTAACCGATATCACTGCACAATATTATCGTACCATTCCTGAATATGGTAAAGTACAATATTGGGATTTCCAAGATAATAATACTGTTATTGAAGAAAGAATGGAACCTCAAAAGTTTCATCACCATACCTTTAAACCTAGTTATTTTAGAGATAATAAAGTAAATTTTGAATTTTTCATAAATCAAGGATGTCCGAACAGCTCTGGCTCAAGTGAAATGGAGAATTATGGTTTAATTAAAAACGATAAATTGAAGATGAATGCACTTCAATATCGTTATAGTAGGAAAAATAGAAACGGAAGCAAGAAATCAGAATACCTCTGTAGAATGTGTCCCTTCAAGAGATGGATTCCAATCGATCTTTTGAATGATCATATAGGTATTGCCCATGGTATTGTAAAAATCAAAAATGTAGGATATATTGCATTACCTTACCCTTTAGCTCTTTATCGACAGAGTCCAGGTAGATTGAAATGCTACTACTGTAAATGTCCTAAATGTCTATGCTGGATACGTTTAGGATTAATTGCTGATATCAAAAATGTATGTGAATCAATATTGAAAACTGAAAGGTTGACTGATAATAAGGTTATTGTAGGAATTTACAGCAACTACTATTATCATTTCATGAAATGTGCTTTAAAGTAACCTTTTACTTCCAAAGCAGGAAAGTGGACACTCTACTTCTATTTTATATTTCAACTATTTAAAGTAGTTTATCCCATACATAATCAAGATATTCACTCCATTAGATGGTATTATCATACTCAGTCCAACTCAAAAAACACTGTTCCCAGGGAAATGCAACAATATCAATGTAAATTGATTTAATACATGTATAAGAATCAGTTTTCTTGTTTTTTTTTCATCTCATGTATTGAGAGAGTTGTATTTTCGAATTTTCTATTGCAAATGAGAAGAGATCATTTGACCACTTAGAGCATCCTGTCTGTTCTATCAACACGAAATTAACTACAATGGAAGAATCACGTTCCAATCAAATCGTTCTTCAGTATTATCTTTCCATAGCCGAATCATCGAATGATATTGACAAATACCTTCCACAGATCAAACTCTTCATTGAACAACAACAATTCACTGTTGTGGAATTCCTTAAATTACTGCTTGCATCATTGTCATCTTATTTCAGCTTTTCTGATTTAGTAGGCCTAGTTGAGTCCATATTAGAATGGTATGATAATTCTAAAAATTCAGTCAATGATATTGGATTGATAGACGATTCTCTCATTGACATAAATTATGATCTTTCGCAAGTGTTAAAGTATTATACTTCTTTAGGAGATGAGAAGAAGGAAAAGTTATTAGAAAAAGTTAATGATTCAATCAATCAAATAGTCATAAAATATAATTGTGACTTGGGTGAAAATCTATCCAGCTCGGAGATGTTTGAAATAATGATGAAAAGTTGGATATATAGAATTACAGATGAATTTTCTGATAATAAAGTTTTAGATTCAAAAATTTATTTGATCAAGGATTCTCAGTTTGCAACTCAGAGCTTATCTGATTGGATAAACGGATTTTATTATCCACTGAGTAAACTTTCTAACTATACACAAACTGATTATAGTTTGATTCAATACCAGAATTTACTATCTATTGAAGAAACAGTTGATAATCTTATGTCATGTATCAAAGATGAAATCTCAGCTGATTCATTCATTTCTGAAATATTAATTCCATATCTATGCTTTAATTCAATTGATTCATGGAACTGCTTCAATCTTTGGATTGCAAAGTTTGGTAAACGGTGTTCTCAACAGGTAGATGATATTAAAATCATTGAAAATTATACAACTTTACTTGTTTTACTTAGACAGGATAGATTATTGAACAATATCAATAAACTATCAAATGATATTGTTGATACTTTTGTATGCAGTATTTTGGCTACAATATATATGTGCTCAAAAACTAACTTACAAATATTCATCTACTCAAAAGAAATATTGACTCTCCTCAAGTCAGTCAGACTTTCAGAAAAGGAACCCTCAGACTTAAGCAAACTAAAAAATGCTGAGTCATTTGATGAAATTGCGTCAAGGTTGAATGCTTCAGTAAACACCATCGATTCATTGATTCAAATAATCAATATTGGTGAAATTCTTTACTCGAATGAATTGACTATATCAAATATCATAGATTTGGAAAATTCATCGGAAACAGTTCAAACAGAACAACTTATAAAATACATAAATAACGAAATAGCCAATGATACAAGTAGTAAGAAATGGAAGATGATTTTAAGGTCTATTTATTTTACTCTGAAAAAGTCAAATGTCTTCAATAAAATTGGAGATGAAAAACTTAGTGAAGAAATTCTTTACAAGCTTTTATCTATACATCATTATGACGTTATCTCAAATGTTTTTTGTACTGAGTTCAATTTCTTACCTGAAGAAAAATATACACAAATAATTGAAAGACATTGTTGGGCAATGTATATGAATGCCACCAATTGTGATCCAAAAATTGGATCCTTGAAAGATTGCTTGAATTGTGCCAAATTACTATCAGAAGATTCAACACAATTCAAACAACTGAATTCCCTTATAATGGCAAATTCGAAAATATTGGATTGGAAATTTTTTCTTAAATCGGGTCAACCAGTTACACCAAAAGATATTCTAGAATCTAATAATCCCTTATTTATTATAAGGCGAATCTTCGAACTCAATGATAAAGCTTACATGTATACCGGTGACTTATACTACTTATTGGTATTACTGATCAATGGGATGCCAAATCAAAATAATAATATGTTATTTGAAAACAATAAGGATAAATCATATGATGATAAATCTAACTTGTTAGTAGTGAAGCTAAAATTGGTTTCTTTGGAGTTCTCCATTACGGATGATTACAATTACTCATATAAGTTATCAAAAGAACTCTTGGGTGATGCAATCAGATTAAAAGATAAGTATGACGGATTATATAATATTATAAGTGAAAATTGGTTCACATTTTTCCAACTTTCTAAAACGGAATATAATGATATTGACTCATATGAACTGGTGAAAATGAATCTGAGCCTCTTGAGTGATATTATACTAATTGCACCAACAGAAGTCAATAACATTATTCTTGAACAGTGGCAGATGCTTAACTCAGAGAAGGAAAGACTTCAAATTTTGGCTAGTGAGAAACAAACTGAAAGGTTGTACAGTAGTTATACCAATAATGATAATAACAATGCGAATCCACTAAAGACATCATTAGGTGATGTTCAAACTCGTTTACAACGTTCAATAAAATCTTCTGCAGATGAACTACTAAATGCAAATGGTGCAGAAATTGGAAAGAATATCATTGGTTGGATAGTTGGAGCTAACTAAAGTTGCTGCCGAATACTGGTTTTCTATTAGCAAAATTAAAGTTTGTTATTTATTTATAATATTTATAAAAATTATATTTCCCTCCTCTATTCTAATTCATCCAAGGTATAGCAATGTATTTCTCTATATCTATAGTTTTTCAATTGTTTTCGAAAAGATTCTGAAAACTTGTTGAGTCATCGTCAGATTCCATCATGTCTGCAGTTAGTCCAATATCAAATGAATTATTATGGTTTGATTTCTCAGTTGTTTTGGCAATGGGTAATATATCATTTTCTTTATCGGTTTGACTACTCTTTTTGAAAGATTGTGTTAATAAATTCATAATATCGCCTGGTAGACTATGAGATTCCTTTATCTTTTTTTGAAATCTTTCTGGTGTTGCAGTATATGCATGTAAATTTCTAATCTGTGTTGGAACTTCTGAGCTTATCTTTCTCTTATTTCTCCCATCCATACCGTTTATAGATGATTCAGCATTTGATAAGTTCTTATAAAATTCAATCACTTTAGGATTTGTAGTAATTTTTTTAGGATCAAAATTAAGTACTTGTAAGCCTCTTCTATGTTCAGCTCTAGATAATGCCACATATGCCTGACCGTTTTCGAAAATCTTCTTCAAATCTACGCAGGCATATTTCAAAGTTTGACCTTGAGATTTATGAATGGATAGTGCCCATGCTAGCATTAATGGAATCTGTGACCTTTTAACAATAATGCGCTGTTGTTCATCTTCAACTGAAAAGTCCTCTTCTTCAATGGCGACTGTTCTGGAAGAACCATTGGCAAGTCGAAAACATACCAATGGCAATAATTGTTGGTTATTAGATGGATTGGAATTTAACTGTCGAATAAGAGCTTCTTTTGACTCAATTGACCTTAACAATTGCTGTTTTGTGGATCCAAATGATATTTGATTATCATCTTTCGTTTCACTATCATTACCAACTTCAATGATACTTGGATCAGATGTATCTGGTACAGCTTCAATACTGTCTTCATCCCCAATAGATTCCTTTAATCTTTCTTTAGAATGTGATAAAAAGTCAAAAATTGTATTTTCTAGATCATTTGATGGTATTCTAAGATTATCAAGTATTCCGTAAGATTTCAAGCTCTCATCCAAGGATTTATCAAAGTCCTTTATTGTTGCATAAGTAGTCGGATTCATAAACCCAACAACAGTACCTAAAGAACCGTTGACTAATGTCTCATCGATATTCTTAATCATCATGACTTGAGCACCAACTTTCAAAGTAATTGATTTTGGAGCTAAGAAAGATTCTAGTATTTTTTGTCCTTGTTGAGTATTTGCCAAGCTACCTGTATCTGTTGCTGTGAATGTTATTCCATTTCCCTCTAATTTGGAAATCATTTGATGATTTGATCTATCAACTTCACTTCTTGTTGGGAATAATTTTGTCGGTATAAGACCTCCCAAGGATGATAGAGGTCTCTCTAAAGCTTTGAACTTTTTTACTGTTGAAGGAGATATTTTCCCATCTCTTACTTCTTGAAGCATCTGTAAAAACTGTTTATCACCCTGTTGTCTGAAAACTTTCTCTAATAGAACTTGTGTTTTGATATTCTCTCTCCAGAATTTACTTTCAAAAGCAAATTTCATCTTCCCATCCTTAGAGACTGGTGGTAACTGATAAAAATCTCCACATAAAATAACTTGAACTCCTCCAAAAGGTTTCTTATTACCTCTTACTATTTTTGCAACTTCGTCTAGTTTGTCTAGTAATTCACCATCTATCATAGAAACTTCGTCAATAATCAAAACTTTTAGTTGTTTCCAGAGATTTTTCTTATGTTGTATTCTTTTAATCTTTGCACCTATTGAAGAAGCACTTCCCACCCCCAATCCTATTCCGGTGAATGAGTTGACTGTCATACCACCTATATTATATGCAGCTAACCCAGTGGACGCTGTGACTCCAACAGTTCCTGGTGGGTGTTTTTCTCTTAACTTCTTTATCAATTCCCTCAATAATAAAGACTTACCTGTTCCTGCAGATCCTGTATAAAATATATTCTCTCCCATTTCTGCTAGTTGTATAACTATTTCTTGTTCCTTACTTAGTGTTATTGCTTTCACGTGTTTTTCTGTAGTTTCTGGATGGGATGAATTTGAATTCGAATCTGGATTTGAATTTGGATTTTTGTTAGGTATTTGGGTGGTAAATTGTAAGGTACCATACTGTCTCCTTTGGTCGTTTATTTTAGATTTATGACCTTTCAGTGGAGACGAAGGTGTGTCGTCTATCTTGGTGTCTTTCGGTGATGAAGTTGAAACATCTATGTTACAATTCGTTATAGCTGGTGATAATGCTTGTGGTTGTTTTGTTGTCAGCGGGGACGAAGAGAATATATGGTCTAATTCTTTTTTCTTAGTTGGTATATTTACAGGTGGTTTGAATGAATTGGTACTTGATTCTTCCAAACTGATTGCTGGTTTTGTTGGTAATAACATACTTGAAGTTTGGAGATGTGCAAAATATTGGGAATGTACAGCTGACACAGGTTCATGCGAACTTTCGTCAACATCATCTAGAACCTTTATCAATTTTTCAAAAATATGTCTCTTTTCTTGATGTCTATCACTCAAGACGTTAAAAAGAGATTTCAATTTCATTGATACTTCCGTATATGAGTTCGAGGTCAAATCATTTTCCAGAAATAGTCTAAACGGTGATAAACTATTCTCTAATTTGGGTTTCTTACGAACTGGTGTTTTATTATTATCAGTAGTTGATGTGTCTGTGAATGAATCAAAATCTGTATCGTAATTAAGTGAGTTTATCTGTCTAGTACTTTGAATGACTTTAGGATCCGATTCTGACATTATTCTAAAATTGATTCTGATTTTGAATTTCTGAGTCTTGCAAAGTAATTTAGAAAATATTAATCTTGATAGATGCATGTTATATGTGTTTGAATCAAATATGGATATTATATAATGTCTCTGTGTACTCAATATATTTTTCAGTAAATTTAGAAAAAAAATGAGTCGAATCTTCCAAAGAAGAAAACAGAAATACGAAAACTATATATGAGTATCTGTATGTTATTAAAAGAGAAAGGAAACCTAGTCCTGCTAATCTACTGAAAACTTTATAATTTTGTTACCACCTCTAAACCAATAAAAAATACCAATTACATGAAAAATGTGATGTGTTACAAATAATCGTTAACATGATAGATACTTGCAATTTTTGGCGTCATAATGAAATTTTGTAAATCAGTTACTCAATAGTCGCGTCGGAGTGCAAAAGGTAAATATTGATTTCCTGCCAGTATAATAAGAAGGGATTGTATAATAAATATTTTTTCTTATTAGTAAAGGCGATGTTTTTTTTGTTAAGTTCTTTTATCTTTTTTGTTTCAGTTTTCTGATTTTTTGCTGAAAGTCCAGAAGTTTTAACATCAAACAAGGATATTGACATTGATTCAACATGTTGATTGAAGTTAAAGATTTATTTGATCAAGAGAATGATAGTATTGTAAGTAAATTATATATCTAATTTCTTTTCTTTTCTTTACGTCTATTTTGATTCGAAATATACTAACATTTATCTACCAATTTCATCATTACACTTTATTTCGTTATAGCCTGTTGATATTAAAAAGGATATAGATTACTGGACAAGCTGTTCGCTTCCTGATCTTATCAAGAGTTTGAAAAGTAGATATCCAAAGAAATGGGATGGCTCACATCCAAATTTAAAGCATTATATTCCATTACTTAATAGAATCGATGGTATTTATGAAAAACATATCAAAAAATTCAAGTTGAATGAAGAATTTATATTGCCAATTGATGTTTCACCTGAAGAAGTTGATGTTATTACAACTTGTGTCAATTTCTCAAGTCAACTTTTGGAATATAGTACTAGCAGAGAAATATATAACTCTAATGATTATGTTGCAGATTTAATGTATTCAAATTCACTAGATATAAAAATTGCAGCTATAAAACTAATCTGTTGTTTATCTGAAAAATTTGCATCACATTATCCAATGAAATTCAGCCTATCTAAAAAGCATAAAGATACTCTAATCACTTTCATCAAATTATTTCCTCTTCAGTCAGTGAAAACTAACCAAGGTCCAATTCCTATTGATATCAAACAATACAATCAGACATTACCCTCTTTGAATAGCTCCACCATTGCTGAAGGTAATGAAGTTTCATCAATCAAAAAGCATAAAAAAAATAATAAATCAAAACATTCGGGCAAGAATATAACTCATATTAGTCTATATGATTGTATGAGACCTGAGTTCAATGTCCCATCAAATTGGAAAGTTTTAAACTATGAATATTATAAGACTGGCTCAACGGTTTCATCTCATAATAAAAGAGAGTCGAAAAATGATGGTGAAGGTTTGCGTTCATTCAAGTTGAGTACAGAGGCTTTGAAAAAACTGTCCATTCAACAAATATTTGATAAAGCTGCTAATCACATCCCAAAAGAAAAATGGACAGAGTTTGTATTACGTGTTTATATTGCCATTGCATATAGTGGGAAATCTTTTGAGTGTTTGGCTCTAAGAGGAAAATTAGTTACTTTCAAATGTTATGCCATTGCAGCTGCTTCAACAAATTCAGCATACACAGCATTTGTTGGCTTAGTTTTCGATGATGAACCTTATCTTTTGACATATATGTGCGACTTGATCAATCCTGATAATCACGTACCAAGAGAACCTTGTATTGCTACTTTACGTGCATTCGTCAGTATCTCCAGTAGAAAAAATGGTGCATCTGATTTAATGAGAGCGTTAGGTGGTAATGTTGGTCACGGGCTTCTTTTTCATATTTTGAAGACTATATTAAAACAAACTAAAGAATTAAAATTCAATAATGATCAAACTTATATGAACTATTTTTATAATTTATTGGCGAATTTAATTGAAAACAAGTCATTGGCAATCCATTTACGTACCGCCGGTTTGATGAAGATATTCCTTGATTTTTTGGTTTTGAGGAATGATTATAGAATGACACGTTCAGGTCCATTACACTTAATTGAAATGTTCATAGAAAAAATATCAGAAGCATTTGACGATTTTGTTGCATATGATGGATTTAATATTATTATCTCCCTTCTTGAATATGAAGTTCAATTTGCAATTGACAATCCAGATTATGAAGGAGGATCTCCTGTATCTCTAAGAAAAAATCATATAATTACAGCAAGACAAGTTAAACTATTGACTTTTTTACTTAAACTTGTTAACTCACTAATTTCCACCTACCCTGGTGATAGAATGAGAAACCTCTATGATTCACCATTATTAAAAAGTATTATCAAAATTATGGAATATCCAAAACTATTTGGAAATGAATTATTACTGGATTGTGTACGTATCATAAGCACAATTATAAACAATGAACCAACTGCATATGCTATTTTGAATGAAGCAGGTCTCATTAAAACATTCCTTGAGAATTTTGAAACATTCTTGCTTCCTGATAGTGATTTATTACTAGAATTACCAGATGTGATCAATGCAATATCATTAAGCATTGATGGTCTAGCAAAAATCAAAGAATTCAAAATCATCAATAAAATGTTCAAGATATTTAAAGACGTTGAAATCTGTAAACAATTAATTATTCTAGAAAATGTCATCAACTTCGGTAATGCCGTAGATGAGCTTGCAAGACATCATCCAGAATTGAAAGAAAACATTGATGAAGAGGTTTTGGATCTAATTAATAGTGTTCCGGAGAGTGTCACTTTTAACTCTGTTGATTTTTATAAGTCTCCAAACGGCTCTCTTTATCATAATCAAAATGAGAAAAATATTCATACGGAAGAAAATTCAAAACCTTTGGAAAGATGGGACACTTCAAAAAATTCAAGTATTATACAGTGTACCCTAATTTTCCTTGCTTCGATGTTCGAGAATTCAAAAGATTGGAAGAGATTACATGCACAGATTGATATGGATAATTTATTTAAATTTGTTACTCTAAAGAATGCACCTTTTGATTATTCACTGTCAAAAACAATTATACATTTCAGAAACATCATCAAATGGATTGATCAATCTACCATGTCATATTGTCTTCCAATTTTAGTTTCAAAAATTAATGATGTATTAAGAGAACTTGATGATTTCATTATGTTTCCAAATTATGATGAATCATATTTCAGTCAGTTTGAAGATACTTTGGAACCATCTGCTAAGGCACGTGAAACGATCTCCAATCTCGGTATAATCAATTCACTTTTATTTGTTTTATCTGATTTTTACTCCAAGTTGCATAAGTACCAACTAAATAAAATAATAGAAATTGTTCAGACATTTGGTGATAAAAATGGTTTAGATTTGATTGAAAAGTTGTGTAAATTTTTCAGAAGGCTTGCAATTGAAGAAGTTATTCTTCATGCGAATACTCCAAAGGATGTTGCTAGTAATTCATTCACATTGGTTCAATCAATCTCTGCAAAACAAAGGGAAATTGGCTCACCACCAAAAGATACAGGTGATTGGAATGGTAATAGTGCAAAATTCAAAAATATATCCATTTTATATTTCAATTTTTCACGTTCAAAGTTCTGGTTAAGAAATATATTTGATAGTTTTTGTGGAATTAATTTTGGTAAAAAGATTGTAAAGGAATCCAATCGAGGATCTCTGGCCAAAATGTTGGTGGGTATTATCACAAAATATACAGATATGATGTTATCATTTTTAGAATCAGTACAACCAAATAACATTTGCATCAGATTAGGTTTTCTATTTTGTTTGCTCAATCAGCTATACTTAAATCAGTTCACAACATTTGGTAATCAATCCCCTGTGAATCCTGTATTCAGTATATGTATACTACAGAACAAAAATTTTCCAAAACTAAAAGACTTAACAGTTGAGATGTTTACATTATTGAGTACATTTGATGAGAAGGATATCAAATTATACTCTGAGCAAGAATATATTTCTATTGATTTGGAAAGTTTAGTTTTAGCTGTTCTGGATCAACTACTGAATATATATGCAGATCTAGGATCTGTCAACATCCTAGGATGTATATCCAGCGCACCAAAGTTGTATAGCTATCTTGGCAATGCTGCGAGAGAATATAATTCAGAAGTTTTATTATCCATCCAAGTTCAAGCAGCAATTTCTAATTTTGTTTTACTTCAGGAATTATTTTCAGAAACTGGTCTTAATGCTTTACAAAAATTTCCTTCTAAAATACCAGAAGATTTGATTGAATCGATCACATTAATTAGTAAGGCTGCTTTTACGAACTTTAAAACTCATAGGCTAAAATTTAAGGGTAGATTATATCCAATTTCTGCTGAAACAACTAGTCCTACCGATCATGATGTTCAATTCTTATGTGATATTGGCTTATCGAAGGAAGATGCGGAACAAGCTTTAAACTTTTTTGGAGATTCTGTTGAAACATGGTTAAATGAAGACATATCTGTTCTCTCTTCACATTTTGAAACTTTTGACTGGTCTGGTCTTGCTAACAAAAAATACACTCCTTTGGTTGTTCCACCAGTTCATCTAGATTATTCCCCAAAGTATGATATTGATACTGTCGATGATTTGTCTTTCATGATAAGTACTGAAGAACAAAATTATATTATGTATTGGATCACTATTGCACAACTTTACCCTGAATCATCTGCAAGTATTGCTTCTTTGATTTTATCTGTGTTCGAGAAACCATTTTCAGAATGTATGGATGATGTCTTGAATCCTCTTGTTGCTATCATTAAAACAATGAATTTCAATAGTGATGATGAAAAGTATAATCAAAAGTTATCTGCTACTCTCACTCTAGTTGTATTTATTCTAGATAAATTAAAGTTCTCCAAATATTTCAAAATAATTGACGACTTGACCAAATTTGTTGCAATGCATTTACAGACAGAGAATATCAATAAAACTTGGTTCCCTAGTTGTTTAATGCTATTCACCAAAATTTTCTCTGAAACAAAAGTTCCATTTGCACCAAAAGTACCACCTGTCCAACATGATACCAAATTCTCTCAATACTTATTATCACCCCCAGATATACAAGATGTTGATGAATCAATTGAGAACTGTCTATTGGAATTATTATTGAACATTGACTTAATAAAATCAGAGGAGTTACTACTTGAAATAACCAACTTGCTAATTCTTTTATGCAAATCTGATGATAGAGCAATACGCCTTTCTCGTTCAAACGTTATTCGTGCTATGCTTGATTATATCAAAAACAACAAATGTTCTGTTCAAGTGCAGCCACAAGTGATCAATATTTTAAGAAGATCAGTTGAATCAGATTACATTCTCAAAGAATATTTCAACAAAGAAGTTGATCAGATTATAAGCAAAAAGTCCATCCTCTCGAGTGGAAGGGGTAAAGATTTGAAAATATTTTTAGAAGAAAATTATGAGCTTGTCCATCGTAATGCTGAAGTTTTTGCCGAAGTAATCAGTGATAAGTGTTATATCAAAGAAGTTAAAAAGCATAATAAATCACCATTGTTATCTGCTCTGAATGAAGAAGATAAAAAATTATTGGAGAAACACAATATCAATGTGGGAAAGAAAGTGATAGGTAATAATAATAATACTGCAGATATTATGAACTTCCTTCTTTCAGAATTAATGAGTATTAGTAGAAAAGATATGATGAAGGTATCCACCATAGATAATAAAGACACCAATGATAATTCCTCAGAGAGAAAAGATGCTGTTAGCGATATCCAGCAAATTATGGATAACAATAGAAGCTTCTCATATGCTGTATTTCTACTTCAAGCTATTACTGAATTGTTATTCTCATATACATCTTGTAAAACAAAGTTCTTAACATTTTCAAAGAAATCCAAAAATATCTCTGATAAAAGGCCACGTTCTACAGCTTTGAATATGTTAATTCATAAATTTATTACAATAAATTCACTTGAGAAAGTTGATAAAGCCACTTCTAATATTCGTGAAGTTCTCACAACATTGGGTTGTGCTTGTATTTTGGGTTTGAATTCATCTACTCCTACTATTGGAATGGACTATAATGATCCAAAGTGTACAGATAATGATGTGAATTTTGCAATGAAATTCACTATTGATATTTTAATCAAAACTATAAATGAAATTCAAAATTCTAATAAAAACTCCATTATAAAATATAGTAGAGTTGTGGATATCATTGATCTTGTAAATAAACTCTGTGGAGAAAAACTCAGTAACATGATTACTGTTAACATTGATTTGGAAGTTACAATGCATGATAGATATCGTTTTGCCAAAGAATTGATCAATAAAAAATTTAGTAATGTCGCCACTAATGTTTTAGCTAGATTAGATATGAATTTCCCATATACTGAGAAGGTTTCTGAGATAATATTGAAACTATTGAGTCATATTGGTGAAATCAAAATAAAGTATCAGGAAGCTTTCAAAGAAGAAGAGCAACTAAGTGGTGCAGATGAAGAGGTTTATGATAATGATGTCGATGATGAAGATGATAAGGATAAAGACGATGCACCAGATTTACTTCGTAACTCCACATTAGGTATGTATGATATGGATGATATTGAAGATGAGGATGATGATGATGATTTTGACGATGAATTCGATGATGAATTTTTGGTTGATGATGGAATTGAAATAATTCTATCTGATAACGATGGAAATGGATCTGATGTTGAAATTATTGATCAGAATGAAGATGATGGTGATATTGAAATAGACATTGAAGATGATGGCAATGA
Source organism: Pichia heedii (assembly GCA_030579495.1). Classification (NCBI taxonomy): domain Eukaryota; kingdom Fungi; phylum Ascomycota; class Pichiomycetes; order Pichiales; family Pichiaceae; genus Pichia; species Pichia heedii. The sequence continues at coordinate 17,238 of JAKTRA010000047.1, forward strand.
TGAAGACGATGATATGATAGATAGTGATGATGATGGTGATGATGATGATGATGATGATGATACAGATAATGAAAATTATGGTCATAGAATGAGAGGTGATCAGATTGATTTTGTTTACGAATCTGATAACTCAGATGATGATATGATTGATGCACATGAAGTTGAAGACTATGTTTCTAATGCTGAAGCAGATTTTGCATCTGGTGATGAAGATGGAGAACAATATCTGTTAGATGACTCTTCTAATTCTGATGAAGAAAGTGACGAAAATGATATTGAGTTGGATGTTGATACATTCGATGATAATGACGACGACGAGGAGGATGACGATGATGACGATGATGATGATTCTGTAATTCTTGAAGAATGGTTAAATGAACTTGATGATGAAGATAATGATGAAAATGATACTAATGAAAGAAGACGTAATGGAGTCCTAGGATTCAATAATGATGACGATAGTAGTGGACCAGTGATTCAACATATTCCAGCAAGATTATTATTCTCGAATGGAAGTCATGTTCCTATGCCTGCAGAAGTAATTGATGAACATGCCAGACGTACTCTTTTACGATTAACACAAACAATAATGAATGATAGAAATGATGATAATTCAACAAACCTGATAGATCTAAGAAGAGCATTTGAACCATTTTTCACTAAAAAGGATAATCGATTACCAACCATCGAGATCAAAACAACATTACAAAGATGGCAGGAAATATCAAGTTTATATAGAGGCGAAAACTTAACGTGTCGTGCTATACCACAAATCATCAACTTAACTTATGATAAAAGTTTTGTTATTGCTGAAGAAAATAAACGTATTAAGGAGGAAAATAAGAAAAGAAGAAAGGAAAGACGGGAGGAGGAAATAGAAAAGAGGAAAAAATGGCAAGAAGAACAATTGCTTGCCTTAGAAAGACAAAGACAAGAAGAAAATAGTAATGGAGGAAATGAATCTACCAATAATGAACCAACTGAACCGGTATTTGTTGAAATAGGAGGAGAAAATGTTGATATCAGTGGTACGGGTATTGATCCCGAATTTTTGCTAGCTCTACCAGAAGATATGAGGCGTGAGGTTTATGAACAACATCTGCAACAGAGTGCATTTGAAAGAAGTAATAGATCAACTCTTAGATTTATTAGAAACTTGAATCTTGGTAACAATGAACTCATTACTGATTTAATTGGATCAGATGATAATGATGATAGTCATGATATGAATACTAGGTATATACGTGAACGTGTTGAGGAAGTGGACGAAGATAATATTGATGAGGATGATGAAGATGATGAGGAAGACGATCATAATAATAATGACTATGACGACGAGGAAGACGAAGACGAAGATGATGATGATGATGATGACGAAGATGATAGTGGAATTGATGAATTTCCTAATATTTTTTCCACTGGAAGAATGACTAATCCGTTCAGTATAAACATCTCCAATGCACAAAGATCAGTCAGTATGCAAAGATCCAATGATCCAGTGGTAATGAACAATGGTACAAGCTCCACGAATAAGAGGACCTCAAGAACATATTTTACATCATTGCTTGACAAACCAGGAATTGCGGCATTAACCAAAATGCTATTTCTACCTCAAATTTACTATAAGAGATATTTATTTTTCAAAAGTATTGAATGTCTTTGCTTGAGTAAACAGTCCAGATGTGAACTAACTTCATTATTACTTTTCATTTTATATGAAGGTATCAAAGACCAAAAATCAATTAGTTCTGTTTATGAGCAAATTTGTTACAAAGCTAACGAAAATTGTGAAGAAGATGAAGACGAAAAAGGAAATGGAAATGAAGATGAAGATGAAGATGAAGATAAAAATAAGAATAAAAGTAGAATTAAAAATGAAAGCAAAAGTAAGAAAAGTAAACATGGAAATAAAAAGAATAGCAAAAATAACATCAATTGTACACTTCCAACCAACTGTACGGTTATTTCATTAGCTACACAGTGTATTGATGCAATTCAATTTTTACTTGAAAATGAAAATAATATGAGATTTCATTTCTTGACTGAACAAGAAGGATTATCATTTTTAAAGAAAAATAGTAAAAAAGGTAATAAAGATAATAGTTACAAATATCCTATCAATGTCTTATTGAATCTTTTGGATAATGAAATAATCAAGGATGATACGAACCTAATGGATATATTATCGAGGTCAATTCAGATTTCAACTAGGCCATTACCAACAATGAATGAAAAATTGAAACTAATTGATAAGGAAAACAATAATGAAACTATCAAAAAAGTACCACAACTACCAAACATTCCAGATAAAAATTTAAAGCATATCATCAATACATTAATTGCCGATGAGTGTGCCAACAAAGTATTCCAACAAACAATTGTATCAATTCAGAATTTATCGATTTTGGATAATGCTAAGGTAGTATTTCCAAAAGAATTATCCAAAAGGGCAACAATATTAAGTGGTAAAATTGTCAAAGAATTGAGAGAATTGATCAAAGAATTAGAAGATAAGGATAAAGATATTGAGGAATTGAATTCAATCAATGAATTTTCATCGAGTGCGTCAGATCAAGCGAAATTATTAAGAGTCTTAACAGCATTAGATTACTTATATCAATCGAAAGATAAAAATTATGGAGATGATATAAAAGAATTAAAGTTACTTTATAAGAATTCTTCATTAGGACAGCTATGGTCAGCGTTAAGTGATTGTTTGAAAATCTTGAGAGAAGATGAGAATAGAAATTCAGTTGCATTTATTTTATCACCATTAATTGAATCATTGATGGTTGTTTGTAAACATAGTAAAGTTCAAAATATGAAATTAATGGATGTTCTTAAATATAAGGAAGAAGGGATTGAAGGGCATGATTTTAGTAAAGAACCAATTGAGAACTTATTTTTCACATTTACAGAAGAACATAAGAAGATATTAAATCATATGATTCGAAACAATCCAAAATTGATGAGTGGGCCATTTTCAGTTTTGATCAGAAATAGTAAAGTATTAGAATTTGATAATAAAAGAGCATATTTCAAACAGAAATTACATGAGAATGATTTTAAAAATTCTAATAATGAAGATGAACAATATGATAATAATGAAGGTAGAGAAAAACTGACTATTAATGTTAGAAGGGAACAAGTATTCCTTGATTCATATAGAAATCTATTTTTCAAGCCAATTGAGAAAATTCGTAAAAGTATATTTGATATTCATTTCAATGGAGAAGAAGGAGTTGATGCTGGAGGAGTTACAAGAGAATGGTATCAAGTATTATCAAGACAAATGTTTGATCCAAATTATGCATTATTTTCATCAGTTTCATCAGATAAGAGTACATTCCATCCAAATAGAACGTCATGGGTTAATCCTGAACATTTAACATTTTTCAAATTTATTGGTATGATTATTGGTAAAGCGATTTATGATGGATTTGTAATTGATTGTCATTTTAGTAGAGTTGTTTTCAAGATGATACTTGGTAAACGTGTTAATTTAAAGGATATGGAATCATTAGACTTAGAATATTATAAATCACTTGTATGGATGTTAGAGAATGATATTACTGATATTATTGTTGAGACATTTTCAGTTGAAAGTGATGATTATGGAGAGCATAAGATTATTGATTTAATTGAGAATGGGCGTAATATCAATGTAACAGAAGAGAATAAAGAAGAATATGTTAGATTAATTGTTGAATATCGATTATATATATCAATTAAAGAACAAATAAATAACTTTCTTGAAGGATTTTATTCAATTATTGATAAAGAATTAATATCTATATTTGATGAACAAGAGCTTGAATTATTAGTTTCAGGATTACCTGATATTGATGTTGAAGATTGGAAGAATAATTGTAATTATGAGAATTATTCACCATCATCACCACAAGTTGAATGGTTTTGGAGGAGTGTTAAATCATTTGATAGTGAAGAAAGGGCTAAATTATTACAATTTGTTACTGGTACATCTAAAGTTCCATTAAATGGATTTAAAGAATTGAATGGTATGAATGGTATTTGTAAATTTAGTATTCATAGAGTTTACAATGCAACAGATAGGTTACCTACTGCACATACATGTTTTAATCAATTAGATTTACCAGAATATGAGAGTTATGAGAAATTACGTAATGCATTATTATTAGCGATTAGAGAAGGACATGAAGGATTTGGATTTGCATAAAGAGATAAAATTATTATTATATATATAGTTGGAAATGAATGTATTTTTTTTTTTTATTTTTTTTGTAAATTAAATATAAATTAAATATAAATTAAATATACTAGTAAGATATATATGGAAAGGAAAGTACGTATTAGATTAGGGAAGAATGTTGGAGGTAGTGGAGGAGGATTACAACAACGATATGGAGATAATTTAAGGAATGAATTTATTAAAAGAAGGGAAGATATTGAAAAGAGGAGAAAGATTAGAGAACTTGGATTAGAGGAAGATATAAATATTGGAGAAGATAAATGGAGGGAGACTATTGAGAATAAAGTTCCATATATTGAATGGTGGGATGAAGCAATTATGGATGGAAATGAAGATGATGGAAATATGAATATAACATCATATATATTACATCCGTCAATGGATTTAGAGAAAGGAGGTAAAACAAATAATTTAAGTAATGTTGTGATATTAACCAAAGATGAAAGAAGGAAATTAAGAAGAGGTAGAAGACGAGAGAGAGCTGAGAAGATACGTGATATGATTAAACTTGGTATTATTGATAATAATGATTTAAGTAGTAAGTATAAGGAGAGGGGGAAATTTAATGAGATGAATACTAGTATTGAGATGGGTATTGAATATGAGAGATCAATTAAACGACAAAAACATGAAGAAATGAATAAAGAGAGACATGAAGAAGCTATTAAGAATAAAGAAGAGAAGAGAATTGATAAATTGAATAGAGATTTAAGTAAAGGTATTTTCAAGAGTGTTATTAATGTAGGTAAAGGTGTTTTAAATAATGATAAGAATAAATATCTTATTAATGTTAATAGTATTGAGATGAATTTATTTGGAGTTTGTTTAAGTATTAGATATAGTGATGGTGGAGATGGTAGTGGAATTATTATTATTGAAGGTAGTAAATTAGCAATTGATAAATATAAAAGATTATTAATTAATCGAATGAAGATAACAAATGAAGTAATTTGGGATGGAGAGATACGAGAGTTTGAATTTAAGAAATGGAGCTATTATGAATATCATAATCAACAAGAAATGATTTCCTTTATGGAACGAATAAGTGATGGAGTTTATATCTATCAATGTAATTTTATTAATAAACAAGTAAATAAACAGGAGTTAAATATATAGATAGATAGATATTTATATAAATAAATAAATAGAATGATAGATATTGATCATTTATTGATCAATTTTAGCAAGGATTTCTGAATCTCTCAACAATAGATAATCATCTTTTGAATCTTCAACTGAGATAGATAAACCACCATGTTGAGGGATTAAAACGGTATCACCAGGAGTAACAGCTGGAGCTATAATTTCACCTTGAGAATGGAAACCAGGACCAACAGCTATAACAGTAGCAAGATTTGGCTTTGGAGCATTCTTGTCAGGAATGTATATACCTGAAGCAGTTTGTTGAGGGACAGCTACTCTTTTAACGAGGACACGGTCTAATGTGGGACGGATAAGTTTAGCAGAACGAATGAGAGATGATGTGAGAGGAGACATGATTGTTTTATGAAGAGAAAGCAGTAGTAGTAGAAGATCAAGAAGATGGTGAAGATCAAGAAGAACGGGTGAAGAATGGTGAAGAGAAGGGGCAGATGGCTCTCTTTTTAAATTGCAGAGAGGGAAAGTTCGAGAAGCTCAGCAAGAATGAGAAGAATGAGAAGAAAGAGAGAAGAGAGTCATTTATATTGTTTCTTTGTCTCTTTGTCTCTTCTACTTCTTTATACTTCTGCTTCTTCTTTACCATCTTTAACAAGATGGGTGCTGTATATCATATTCTCGGTAAAGCTGTTCCTGCTCATTATCTCGCTGTTGGTACTATTCTCTCTGTTGTAGGAGGAGTACAACTTGCAAAGTATCAAAATGGTGCAACACAAGCAACAGAAGGTGCAAGTACTACAACTGCACCAACTGCACCAACAACACCAACCACTGCTGCAAATGGTGAATTAGATGTAGAAAAGGCCATTTCAGACTTTCTTGCAGAAGAGTAACTGTGTTACTTGATTATATCTACTATATCTACTATATCTAACTCTATTTATTTCTATTTATTTATTTATTTATTTATTATAATGACCATTAATCATATTTACGATGTTTATTGTTATTCATCTTTTTCTTTGTTTCTTTTCTTTTCTTTTCTTTTCTTTTATTTTCTTTTCTTTCCTTTCCATTTCTTGTAGATCACTTCTGATGCTGCTATTGGTATTGGCAGATCTTCATATCCCGCATGCTGCTGCTTCTTTACCTCCTCAATTCATATCTTTATTACAACCTCGTGGTCGTATTGATAAAGTGATAACTTTAGGTAATATTGTCAATGATTCTTCAACTGCTTCTTTCATTAAACAATTGGCTCCTTCAGTAATCTCTCTCTCTTCTACAGCTTCTTCTACATCTTCTACATCTTCTTCTACATCTTCTTCTACAATACTACAAGTAGATGGTTTATCAATTGGTATAACTGATGGTTCATTATTAGTACCACGAGGAGATCCTTTAACATTATTAGCAGAAGCTCGTCGTCTTAATGTCGATATTTTAATAGTATCACCTGCAGGTCCTTTAGGTAAAGCTGCAATGGGTGGTACAATTGGAGGAATTTCATCTAATCCAGAAGCTTATACACTTGATAATAAATTATTTATCTGTCCAGGTTCTGCTACAGGTTTCTCGTTATTAGGTAATGGTACTCCATCATTTTGTTTATTAGAAACATCAAATGAACCAATATCAACTTCTCAATCTCAATCTCAATCTCAATCTCAATCTCAAAATCAATCCCACTCTCAATCTCAGTCAACAACAATACAAATACAATCACAATCCCATCCTCCTAGTTGTACACTCTACATCTACACATTGGTTGATAATAATGTATCAATTGACAGACTCTCCTATACAAAGAATCAATAAGACTATTATGAGATGAAATAAAAGATGAAAACAAAAAAAAAACCCTTTTAACAGTAAGAAATGAGTGGAAAACCCTCAAATTGAATTTTCTCTTTTCTCTTCTTTTCTATTCCATTATAAATACTTTTATTTCTTTTATTTCTTTTATTTCTTTTATCTCTTTTACTTCTTTTACTTCTTTTATCTCTTTTATTTCATTCTTTACTATAAACAACTACTCTTTCTCTATATTACTGTGTTAAATGATGACTAGAGTGCATTTGGCTCGAGATGCGGATATAACGTATTGTTTTATATCCAACGCATTGATGTGGAAAAAACCACGCTACCTTTAAACTATATCTGAAACACTAGTATCCTAGAATTAAGTAAATTAATTTTTTTTTTACACACAACATTTATAAAAGATCTATTGTAGTATCATCATAATTTTCATTAAATTTTAATTCTTTAAGTTCTTTCTTCATATAATATGCATCTTCACCATCTTGATAATATCCCTTTTCAATACTTAAAATATTAAATTTTAATGTATCACGATATAAATGTAATGCTGCTCTATTACTTGCACGAACATGTAATGATACATATTCACATTGATATTCATTAAATAATGCATTTAATGATAATTTCATTAATTCACTTGCAATACCACATTTACGCATACCACGTCTAACACTTAATGATGTAACATGTCCATGTGGTGTTTTATCTTCATCATCATCATCTGCCATCTTACCTAAAACATATCCAACTATTGAATTTTTTTCATTAATTGCAACAAATGATGCTCCTGGCCATGAAAGTAAATGATATAAATAATATTTAATAGAATAATTCTCTGGTAAATTATGTAAATTGGCATCTTGCATAGCCTCTACATCTTTAACTTCAGCTCTTCTAATACTTATCATTATTAAATATTCCTTAATATAATATTAGAAAGAATAAGAGGATGGAAAAAAAAAATAAAATTAAAGATAAAAATGACAAAGAAAATGATGAAATGAATCTAAAGAGTAATTTTAAATGAAAAATGTGAAAAAAAAAAAAAAAAGATCAACTTTTTCTTGTATATGTATGTATATTTATTTACAATCTTCAATCTCTTTTATTTTATTTTATTTTTGTATTTGTATTTGTATTTCTTCATCCTTATCTCCCCCACAATTATCAACCATGCAATCACCATCTTCTTCACCAAACAATCGTAAAAATAAATCTTCTTCAACACTTATATACGAAAGAAATATTTATAGAAATAAACAACTAGTCTCAATTTCTTCATTACATTTCCTAATTATGCAAATAGTTAGTCAATATATTAAAAATACAAATAATATCTTAAAAATTGAACGTAAACTTAATAATTTGGGTTATTCAATTGGTCTTAAATATATAAATTTAATATCAACTAGAAATAATTTTGCAAATAATATAAATTCAAATGGTAAATCAAATACAGCAATAAGGTATACTTCAATTATTGATTTCTTACATTATTTATCAAATGATATTTGGTTTTCCCTTTTCAATAAAAATTCAAATGGTTTAGAAAAATCTTCAGATATTGATACTCAATATATGATTATAGATAATAATCCAATAATCTCTTCATTATTATCTCCAACTGTTGAATATAACTCATTATCAATTGAATCTTTTACTGCAGGTATAATTGAAGGAATTTTAGATACTTCATATTTTACAGCTGAAGTTTCAGCTCATCGCGTACCAATTGATAATTACCCAAATAGAACTATTTATCTTATTAATTTTAATGATTCAATAATAAATAGAGATTCATTATTATCATCATCATCATAATAATAATAATAGTAATATTGATAATAATAAAGAATCATATCTTGCAATGTCAATTGGTGAATCGACATTAGAAACATTACCTGGAATGTTAACTCCTCCTTTACCAATATACACATCTCCAATTAAATTATCAAATTCTCAAATAAATTCTTCTAAAACTTCAACTCCTTTATATAAAAATAATTCATTTAATAAAACTTTCACTTTCATATCTGATTCAAATTTAAAGAAAACATCTAAATCAGTATCTTTTAGAAAAGAAAAGAATATTATTAATTCAAATTCTTTTATATTCTATAAATTGGTAAAATCATTGCATTTTAAATACAAAACAAATAAATTTGCCCTAAAGAGGAAAAATTATACTTTCTCTATTAAACATAATCCTGGTGATTTAATATAATATAAAATTTGTATAAAATTTGCTTTCATATATAATTGTATATAAATATCTTATTTCTATTCTTAATATTAGCTTTTATTAAAAAAAAAGGGGTGGGGGAGAAACGGGGAGAAAATAATAAGAAAATAAAACTATTTTTTTAAAAAAAAACATTGGCTAATTACACACTCCATATCAATCCAAAGAAATTAAAATTCAACAATTGGAGGGATGGCCGAGTGGTCTAAGGCGGCAGACTTAAGATCTGTTGGGCGATTGTCCGCGCGAGTTCGAACCTCGCTTCCTTCATTAATTTTTTTTTTCTTCAATTTTTTTTCTCAATTTTAGCAATTCTCTAATTTTTAGAGAAGATTATTTATGACATTGTTATTCTGTGATAAAATTTTATTTCCATATTTCTTCCATCTCCTTTCATTCTTTTTCATTCATTTTCTTTTTGCTCATTCATTCATTCATTCTTTTATTCTCTCTTTCCCTAACTCAAATGGATCCAATAATAAATACAACTGAATTACAACCCTTTAACAACTCGAGATTATCATCTCCAAAACGTATGATTAATAAAAGGAAATTCGATAATAATGATTATTTAAATCGTTATAATGAACAAATATTAAAGAATAAACAACAAAAATATTTGAAAAGGAATAAAAATAATGAAACACTAATATTTGGTGAAAAATTATCAATTAATAGAATTATCGAAACTTTAGATAAAGATAAATTACAATTATTAATTCAAAATTTAATAAATGAAAATCCTGAAATAACTAATAAAATTCAAACATTAGTACCAAATATTGAACCAAATGATGCATTGAATCAACTTAATGAAAAACTATCTTTAATTTTATCAAATTTACCATATAAAGTTGATTCAACTTGTGATTATTCATTCTTAAGAGTTAAACATCTCGTTAATGATTTTTTCCAATTATTATCAGAATATTCTTTAAATTTTTTACCACCAATTGAAAATAACGTAATAATTTCAATCAATTTTTTGAAAAAATTCCTACTTGAAATCTTCTTCAAATTACCTGAATTTAATGCAGTTGAATTTAAATATTATTATAATGTTACAATTGATAAATTTAACGTAATATTTACTAATAATATCAATCAATTTTTATCAGAGAAAAAACAAAATATCTTACTATTAATAAATGAAAATTGGTTAGATGATTTTAAAAGGATAAATCAATTGAATAATAATAATTTCTTGAAAATTGAAAATCTAATAGAAAGTGAAATCAATGATTATTATAACTCATCTTCAATTATATTGAATGATCAATCGTTATCAACTTTAAATGATAATAAATTATCAGGTTTGGATAATTTGTTAAATTTTGCTCATCAAAATAATCCTGTTTCAACATTGAATAATATATGAATATAACCCTTTTCTATCGTTGCTTATATATATATACACACACACACACAAACATACAGTGAAACAAACAAATATTATACCGATAATTTGGTAACTTTAATGGATATTTACATGATGATATACAGAATTACTATATTAAATTTAAATAGATAAACCTAACTTCTCCAATTCACTTATAGGAGCAGTCTTTAAATATTTTCTAACTAAATTTTTCTTTATATTCTTTTTAGTTTCAGGGGAAATTTCCATTTTTTCGAAAATTTCATGTAAAATCTTTTGATTTTTTTCATCATCATTAAATAATTTATTAACAGTATCTGAAAGTTTAACACTAACTGCTAATTCATTAATTTTTTCAGATAATGAATTAACATTTGGTGAAAAGATATCTTTACTTAATGAATCAGAACTATCTTTAAATGCATTCTCGATATTGTATTTTGCTTTAATTTCATTGAGTTTTTCAACTTCCTCCTCTGTTAAATTTTTCTTTAATTTCAACTCTTTAATATTCGATAGATCATCATACAATGATTGATTTACATTTTCTTCTTTCAATAATTGGTTATTTCTAAGTATATTACTCTTTTCATTCTCTTCTTTTAAAACATTGATCTTAGCTTGTTTTTGATAAGTTGCAAATTGTTGACCTTTATTCTTTTTAATTTCAGCAACTGCAAAGAATTTCCTTGAACTCAATGGTCTCGTCTGTTCAATTCTAACTAAATCTCCTTCCCTACAAATATTACCCTCATCATGTACTAAGAAATCTTTCTTTTGAATGAAATGTTTTTGAACCTTTTTATCGAATTTTTTCTGTAATACTCTTACTTTGATTGTTTTGTTCATTTTACCTTGTGATATAACAAACCCTGAAAAATTCAATCTAGCCATCTTTTCTTTATTAAATATTCTTTGTCGATATAATGAAAGAGTTATAACTTGAAAAGATTCAGAGTCTACATACAAAACTAACTGATTATTGGTCGACGAATACATTTTTTTGAGGAAATTCAAGGAAAAATTCAAGGAAAATGAAAAAAAATGAAAAAATGAAAAGTTTCAATTTCTCAAAAAAACGACCCAACGACGCAATCGTCACTTATTATATCACAGAAGCATGGAAAAAGTTTTCATTTAAGTTACAACAGTTAAACAAATCATGTAATGTACACATATAAGGGGGGGGGGGGAGGGAGGAAGAGAATGAAAAGTGATAGTTATTTATTAGATTGATTAGATTGATTGGATTGATTAGATTGATTAGATTGATTAGATTGATTAGATTGATTAGATTGATTTGATCGATTATCGATATGCACAACTGAAATAATTCGATCATTCGGCATACGTTCATGAATTTTCTGATGTCTAATCATATTCGATCGAACACTGAATTGTTTACCACAACTTGGCCAATTGCAAATAAATGGTTTTTCACCAGTGTGCATATGCATATGAGTTTTCAAACCTGATGGTCTATTGAAGTTTTTATTACATATTGGACAAGTTCGATTCTTTTTCGCCTTTCTCCGATTTATTGGTCTAGTATTTATGTGATTGTCTAATTCAATACTAACTTCAATTTCATTCTTAGTTTCATGTTTGATTTCATGTTCCTTATTAATTTCATTTTGTTCATTCTCATTATTATTATTATTATTATTATTAGTGATGATATTATTATTATACGTATTGTAATCAAATTCATTGATTGGTTCTGAAATATTTGGATAACTAGTATCTATCGATCGACGAGTTTCAGAATTATTGAAATTGGAATTTGGAATTGAAATAGGCGTAGTTAAATTATTATTCATTATATTGGGTATTGGATTCAAATTAAATGAATATGTACATTCTAAATTTTGATTCTCATTATAGTTATATTTATATCCATATCTTAATCCAGCCTGGGATTCAACAGACATATATCCATTATTATTGATATTAGAGTTGGTATAATTATTGGTAACATTAGTAGGGGTGGTATTGATATTAATATTAAAATTGGTATTAGAGTTGGTATTATTATTGGTATTAAAATTATTAGTATTATTGGAATTATATTGATATTGTTGGAATTGATTGAAATGATTATAATTCTTATTGATTATTTCATTGTTGGAATTGAAAACTGAGGATTTATTATTCATATTGACAAGATTTACCGGTGTAGATAATGATTGCTTCAATGGATATGATTCAACATTATTATTATTATTATAAGAAATATTAGAGTCCGACATAATTTCCGGATTTGAAATTTCATCCCTTAAATTTGAATTTAATGATGATGTGTAAGAATCAAAAGTTTGTGAATTTTGTGGATATGTCGAAGTTGTCGGGTATATTGGTTTGGTTATTTGATTATATAAATAATTCTCAAGATTTGAATGTTGTGAACCATATTGAAAATTATTTGGAGTTAATTGCTGAGAATGAAACGATTGTGAAAGAATTGGAGTAATTAAATTCTTCTGTAAAGCTGGTATATTATTATCATTTGATAATACTACACTTGGTGAAGTTTTGTATGAGTAATTGTTTGTTGGTGAATAATTTCTAATTGAATTCGGATTTGGTGATTGACTTTGTACTTTATTGGTACTGTAATTTTTTTGAAACAATAAAAGTTCATCCGATTGTTGATTATTGGGTTTGGTATCTTTGGATATTGAATACATTTAAAAGGAATATTATGATATTATTGTTTTTTTTTCAAAAAAATAATAATAGTAATAATAATATCAGGAATCTAGACTAACTTGTTCTATCAAATACTTATAATATACAATTTACACAAACATATCCCATGTATTAATGGAATTATCAGTGAACTTTTTATTTCTTATTTTTTTGAAAAGGTGTTGTCTAATCCAAAATGATAGAAACTTCAACAAATGAAAAGAAGAAAAGAAGAAAAGAAGAAAAGAATAGAGTTTCAAACCGGAAACTAAAAGACAAGTATACTAAAAAAGAAAAGAAAAGAAAAGAAAAGAAAGGAAACAAACAAACATACAAACAAAGTGGTACTAAAACCTTAAACCCTGTAAAACGACAACGGTCATTCTCACACCAGGAACCGGGTCTATTTGCCTAGAGGTAACCCCGCTAAAAACCCATTGTAGTAGTGTGCGGCACGTATTTCAAGTCTTTTAGTTCTTCTCGGTTTCATTATGTTCCATTTCGTTTCTTTTTCTCGGAGAAAAGTTCCTTTTTGTTCGCCCTTTCGTCTTTACGTCTTTTCTTTATTGTTTAACTCCGAAAGACCCATCGACGTATCGACGCATCGACTCTGGGCAAGAGAGGCATAGCGACGAGTCGATTTATTTTTTAATTTCACCAAAAAAAAAAAAAAAAAGAAATTTTTTTCATTTTTCTCACGGAAAGAAAATTTTTTCCTCAAAAGAAAAAATTTTTTTTTTTTATTTTTCACTTTTTATCTGATTCTTGATTATTTAGATGATTGATTAGTTTATTGTTTAACAAACTTCTTTTTTTTTTTCATCAATAAATTCTATTTCACATCAATAACTACCCTTCCCAATCCATATATTCAAGATGCAATTGACATGGAAAGATATACCTAGTGTTCCAACCTCCAATGATATGCTTGATATCGTGTTGAATCGTACACAAAGAAAAACTCCAACAGTTGTTAGACAAGGATTTCAAATTCAACGTATTAGAGCATTCTATATGCGTAAAGTTAAATTTACAGCTGAAGGATTTATTGAAAAATTAGATGAAATTTTATTAAAATTCCCAAATATCAATGATTTACATCCATTTCATAGAGATTTAATGGATACATTATATGAGAAAAATCATTATAAAGTTTCACTTGGTTCAGTTTCAAGAACTAAAACTTTAATTGAACAAATTTCAAGAGATTATATTCGTCTTTTAAAATTTGGTCAATCATTATTTCAATGTAAACAATTAAAGAGAGCTGCATTAGGTCGTATGGCAACAGTTGTTAAAAAATTAAAAGATGCATTTTTATATTTAGAACAAGTTAGACAACATATTGGTAGATTACCATCTATTGATCCAAATACTAGAACTTTATTAATTTGTGGTTATCCAAATGTTGGTAAATCTTCATTTTTACGTTGTATTACAAAGGCAGATGTTGATGTTCAACCTTATGCATTTACAACTAAATCATTATATGTTGGTCATTTTGATTATAAATATTTAAGATTTCAAGCAATTGATACTCCAGGTATTTTAGATAGACCAACTGAAGAAATGAATAATATTGAAATGCAATCAATTTATGCAATTGCACATTTACGTTCATGTGTTTTATATTTTATGGATTTATCAGAACAATGTGGTTTTAGTATTGAAAGTCAAGTTAAATTATTTAATTCAATTAAACCATTATTTGCAAATAAATCTGTTTTAATTGTTATGAATAAATCTGATATAATTAAAATTGAAAATTTAGATATTGAAAGACAAAATTTAATTAATTCAATGAAAAATTTTGCAGGTGTTGAAATTTTAGAAACTTCATGTTTTAATGAAGAAAATATAATGCAAGTTAGAAATAAAGCTTGTGAAAAATTATTAACTTCAAGAATTGAACAAAAATTGAAAGGTTCAGGTAGAATTGATAATGTATTAAATAAAATTAATGTATCTAAACCAATTAAGAGAGATGATATTAATAGAGATGCATTTATACCTGAAGCAATTAAAAATTTGAAAAAATATGATATTAATGATCCAAATAGGAGAATTTTAGCAAAAGATATTGAAATTGAGAATGGTGGTGCAGGTGTTTATAATATTAATTTAAAGGAAAAATATATATTAGAAGATGAAGAATGGAAGAATGATATTATGCCAGAAATTTTAGATGGTAAGAATGTTTATGATTTCTTAGATCCTGATATTGCATTAAAATTGAAAGCATTAGAAGAAGAAGAAGAACAATTAGAACGTGAAGGTTTTTATGATTCTGATGATGATGAAATGAGTGATGAAAATTCAGAAATTAATCAAATACGTGAAAAGGCTGCTTGGATTAGAGATAAACAAAAGAAAATGATTAATGAAGCTCGTTTAAAGAAACATTTAAATAATCGTGCAATTATGCCAAGGTCTAAAATTACTAAATCTTTCAATGATTTAGAGAATCATATGTATTTAGTTGGTCATGATACTAATAAATTAAAGGATAAAAAATCAAAGAGTAGAAAAACTTATAATACAAAAGGTTCAGATATTTTACGTAATTCAATTAATAATGAAATTAAGAGTAATGGTATTACACCATTAAATC
This sequence comes from Pichia heedii, assembly GCA_030579495.1. NCBI lineage: Eukaryota > Fungi > Ascomycota > Pichiomycetes > Pichiales > Pichiaceae > Pichia > Pichia heedii. Next base: position 33,310 of record JAKTRA010000047.1, read on the forward strand.
AATCTGATAGATTAAATGATGGTATTGATGATGGTGCACTTAGATCAAAAGCTGAAAGAATCGTTAAAATGGAGAGAAGAGAAAGAAATAGAAATGCTAAGAAAGGTGAAGCTGATAGAGCTATTGGTAACCAAATGCCAAAACATTTATTCAGTGGTAAGAGAGGTATGGGTAAGACTGATTATCGTTGAATACAGTTTAAATTTCAATTACAAATCTTGTCATTTTAATTTAATTCTCTTCATTTCAATTCATTTCATTTCAATTCATTTCAATTCAATTCAATACAATTCAATTCAATTCATCTCATTCCCTCCAACTAACTTATATATCGTTTTGCTATTATTAACTATATGTTTCACATATTTACTTTTCTCTATATTATTTACATGGAACAGAAGGGGAGAAAAGAAAAGAACTACTTTCTTCTTTTATATATATATATATATATATATATTTTATAGTTTGTGTTTTAACAATAAACATGTTTTTGTTTTAATTTTTGAAATCGCAAGAAAGAGATAAACTAACTTTGACATGATTTTTTGATATAAATTTTTATATTTTTTTTTATATAAAATGAAGAATAGGAGAATCAGAGAGAGAATATGAGAAAAACCAACTAAAAGAATGAAAAACAAAACGACATAAAAGTAAAACTGAATAAAACAAACAAATAACAAATAAAAAATAAAAAATAAATAAATAATAGACTATAATCTATTCCAAATACAAACCAATTTCTATATTTAATCCATTATAAAGGGAGTTTCTTCTTCAACTTTTTGATATTGTTCTTTAAGAACGTTAAATCCAGCAGAATTTGTGTTATATGAACAAAATGATGAACGAGATTTTCTTCTATTGAGTTCTTGTGGTGTTAGTAAATCTTGTAATGTACTTGGTATAAAATCAATATCTTCATTTGAAGATGGACCACCATCATCATCTGAATCAATTATTGCATTATTATTTACAAAATTTGTATATTGAGGGACTTTATTCATTGAAGTTGGTGCAGATATTGAAGTTGGAGACATCATCATTAAATCAATTGGAGAGCATTGATATTGAACGTTATTATTTTTCAAATTGTTTGTATTAGAATTTAAGTCAGAACTATTGAATTTTGGATGTTGATTATTATCATGACGTAAATTTCTTAAATTTGAATTTGAGAGTGAAAGTGATCTAATTGATTGATTTAAAAATAAAGGAGAAGAACTTGAATTAGGGTCGAAATTTTGAAAGTTATTGAGACTATTGTTATGACTGTTATTGAAATTGTTGTTAATACTAGAATTAATACTAGGAGTATAGCTAGAAGTATAGTTAGGAGTATAGTTAGGAGTATAGTTAGAGTTGTTATTTGGATTAAAGTTATTCCAAATATAGGTATTATTATTATTATTATTATTATTATTGTTATTGTTGCTATTATTATTGAATGAAGAAGAAGATATTGTTGAAGATAATTTAGTGTGAGGTAGAGAAGAGAATTGATTTGAGGAAGAAGAAGAAGTTGAAGAAATTGGTAAAACTGAAGTATTATAATCATTGGAATTTACACCATCCATGATATTATTTGAAGAATAATTGAACTGATCATTTTGTTGAAATGAAGGTATGAAAGTTTGTATTTGTTGTAAGTTGAAATGATTATTTGAAATATTATCTGAAATATTTGAAGAATTTAAATCATTTGAATTATTAATATTTGAAAAAGATATATTTTTACTTATTGATTTTTTATTATCTGGAGGAATATGAGCTAAAGCACATTTAACACCAAACTTGCAATTACCCTTTTGAAAGTATTTGCAAATTTGAGTTTCTGAAGTAGTATCCAGATGATGAGAGAAAGGACATGAATTACCAGCTTGACAAGTTCCTTGACGGAAGAATTTGCATGGTACATGAGATAGATCTGTATTAGTTAGTAACATAATCCTTGACAAATAGAGTAGAGAGGATAGAAGGATAGAAGGGAGAAGTAAAGTAAAGTAAAGTAAAGTAAAGTAAAGTAAAGATTGGAAAATGTATACATACTCTTAGAAGGTTGATTTTTGTTATTGATTTCTGTTATCACCGATACCTTCTGAGAAGGTGTTAGATTTGAATTTTTGAGAACATTGAATATATCCATATTCAATGGATTCTGTTCATTCATTGAGAAGGGGGTATAAGTTATATCAATTAAGAAGAGTGATTATAGTGGTTGATAAGTTGTTATAAGGGGGGAAAGTATGTGGTGAAACAAGAAGAAGAATGAAGAAAGAAGAAAGAAGAAGAAGAAGAAAGAAGTAAGTAATAGTAGAAAAAGAAAAAAAAAAGTGTAAATAAAAGGAGAAAATTAAAAGGAGATCATTTCATTTTAATTTTTAACTATATTTAAAAGAATTTACTATGTATTTGTGAGTAAATTGTTATAAGTATGGTATAGACAGTATTGTATAGAGAGATAAAATATAGATATATATATAGATATATATACAGATATAAAGATATAGATATATATATATAGATAAATATGATATTACTGATCATTCATTATAATGATAAACTAAATAATTTGGTAAACCTACAACTTCATAACCTAATCTTTTACACATTTTAGCAAAACCTTCAGTTTCAATTAAATGATAAAAAGGGAAATTTGGGAACATTGCACCATCTCTATGAACATCAGCTTTAACTAATAAACAAGTACCACCTACACCATCTAAATACATTTCATCAGAAGGACTACCATCTGGATCATAAAAATGAGCCATTAAAGGTCTATAAGTTACAATTTCATGATAACCTTCAACTATAATTTCATCATCTGGTAAATTAGCAGCTAATCTTAAACCTTCATTTGATTCAGCCCAATTATTAAAATCATAAGGTCTAATTGAATCTTTACCTTCAATTTCATCATAATATCTTTGATAACAATTAGCAGAAATAACTGGTTTATTATGTAAAGCTAAATCTTGAATTAAAGTTTTAGGAGTTTCAATTATATCTGAATCTAACCATAAAACCCAAGAAGTGAAAGGACCAATTGTTGAAAATAATAAAGAATTTCTAGCAGTTGCCATTTGAGAACGTCTTTTTTTCTGATTTTTTAAAGCATGTCTATCTTTTTCAAGTTGAGAATCAGGTGAATCATTATCTTGTCTTAAAATTGTAATTTTTGAAAATTTTGAAACTTTATCATCATTTGAATTTTGAATTTTACTAATTTCAAATTCTAAATTTTTTAAAGCTTTATTACCATCTAAAGTTCTTGGTAATATAAAACCTAATTCAATTAAATTTCTTGGATAATCTAAATTAAGTAAATTTTGCCAATATTCTATATGGAAATTAGCCATTGGAGTTAAAATTAAAATTTTTTCATTATTTTCTAATGGAAATGCAGTAGTTTTAAGATCATTTAAATTATAATGAGATATATGATTTTCAGGTAAATTTTTAGGTAACCATTTATTTTTATTAGAAGATGAAGATGAAGATGAAGAAGATGGATAAGAATATGGAGAATTTTCTCTATTTTGCAATATTATAGAATTTGACGAATTATTATTAGAAGCATTTGATACAATTAAATATAAGATTGCAATCAATAATAGAGTAGCTAATATTCTAACATTTTTAGTGGCATAATACTTTAATATATGAAGAAAGGATGGCATTGATGAAGAAGGAATCGATGATCAAAGTTAAAAAAGGAAAACGTATTAAAAGTAGAAAGATTCTAAAAGGAGGTTACTATTACTATTATTATTATTATTGTTTTATTTACTTATTATTATTCTTTCAAAGCGTTTGGTTTTTTTGTTGTTGTTTATTCAAAAACCACGAAACGAAAAATTGAACAAAAATTGGAAGTTTCGAAAAAAAAAAGAGAAAAAAAAAGAGAAAAAAAGAGAAAAAAAGAAAAATATAAAGTCCAAAACACACGTGATCCACACGTGACCATAAGTATTAGGAGTCCGAAGATTATATATTTCATGACAGTGGGTATATATTGCCGTGTATATAAATTTAGACTTCTTTCGACGCCCACATTGTAATTATAAATTTCTGGAGTAATATAATATCCCCACACACACCCCCTCCCCACACACACCTTCCCACTAACTCATTTTCTATTGTCCGCCGTACAACATTTAATTATCGGAGTGCGCACTTTCGGAAATAGAGGGGGTGTATTATTTAATATATATGGAGATTATATATGGAGCATATATATATGGAGATAACGTATTATAACAATGACTGTTACTCTACTCAATACCCCCACTTCTTCTTCGTTATTTTGTTTCCTCTTGATTCCCCACCCCCACTTATACATTAAGTCTATCATAAATATTACAAGTATTATAAGTATCATTTACTTTTAATCAACTGTTATATAAATACCTCTATATATATCTTCCTTTGCTATTTAAATTGATGGTTTGACTGCTTTTATATTCTCTTTTCTCTTTTCTCTTTTCTCTTATATTCATTTATTCTTTTCTCTTTTATTCTTTTCTTTTTATTCTCTTTCTTTTTATTCTCTTTCTTTCACCAAAACTAACTCATGTCTACTACAAATAATAACAATTTCAATCAAGATCTTGAAAAAAATACAAACAGTGAAAATAGTCTGAATTCTACTGCAATTACAAACGAGAAAGAACATGGTGGTCTCTCAAATGTAGTACATTCTTTAACAAAACAATCTTTCCGTCATGATGATGATCATATATACATTAATGATGTACCAATTAGTAAAAAAGAATTCACTCAAGCTTTTGGTGGTGCTTTCGAAGTTGGACCTAGAGAGAAAACTAAAGAATTAATTGAATATGCAAATCCCGTTCCAGCAGGTTTAGGTGCATTTAGTGCAAGTGCAATATCTTTAGGTTTAATTCAAATGCATGCAAGAAATGTTACTATGGCAAATACTTTATTAGGTGCTTTCTTAACAACCGCAGGTTTAGTTGAAATAATTGTAGGTATTTTATGTTTCATAATTGGTAATACTTGGGCTTGTTGTACATTCTTAATGTTTGGTGGATTTTGGTCTTCTTATTCATTTGTTTTAATGGATGTTGGTGGTATATCAACTAGTTATCCAAATTCAAATGAATATAATCAATCAATTGCAATATTCTTTTTACCTTGGGCTATATTTGCTTTCTTTTTATGGATTTGTACATTAAAATCAACTCTCGGTTTAACAGTTTTAATGTTTGTTATTTGGTTGTTTGTCTTTTTATTCACAGTTGCTCAATTCATATCTTCAGTTAAATTATTTAAAGCTGGTGGGTTTTTCGCCATATTAGCAGGTTGTCTCGGTTTTTATAATATGCTTGCAGGTTTGGCTGATAAATCAAATTCTTATTTCATTATACGTCCAATCTTATTACCAAATCAATATGATCCTACAAAAGATGAATAATTGACTTTCCTATCTTATCTTTATTTCTTTATTTCTTTATTTTGTATTATCTATCAATCTAACTACCTACTACCTATCTAACTAACTAACTATCTATATATATATATACACTTATTTATTTATTGATTGATGTACTTTGTCAATCAACCAATACCATTTTTTCATTGAAATTTCTTGTGTCAAGAAATTCTCAAATTTCCCGAATTTCTTATTTTCTCGGTATAATTTTTTTCTCATCCCCCCATCAAAAGTTCAATGTTCATTTGTAATAATACCCATTTCCACCTTCATTTCACTTTTCATTCCAATTCATCTCATATCATCTTTCTTCTCTTCTCTTCTCTTCTCTTCTCTCTCTCTCTCCCCCCCCCCCCCCCCCCCCCC
>JAKTRA010000048.1:0-33231 GCA_030579495.1 Pichia heedii
AGAACATACTCAAACGAGTGTGTTCTTAAGAGATATTTGATTAGATGTAATATACATTGCCAGTTCTTCATCTTTCTATAGTTATATTGTAAATAGATAGTTTCAAAAAAAAAAAAAAAAAACCTTATGTAGTATCAAAATCAAAAAGCTCGATATATAATTATAAATCACAGAAAAACAAAGATGTGACTTTTACTGTATTGCAAAGATCTAAAATTTGGATAGTATACCTGGATTTGACTCCACAACTGAATTCAATCGAGCCATTATATCCTTGGTGAACATCATATTCAGTTTATCATTATCCTTCAGTTTTTCATGATCCTTATCCTTTTCTTTATCTTTATCTTTCTCCTTACTATTATTGAATCCAGCCAAACTATACAAACGAACAAGATCTTGAGGAATAACATTTAGCTCATCATTCATTTCAATCATTTCATTGATAACTTCAATTGCTAAGAATTGATTTTCTCCTCCTGCAGAATTTAACATAGCAGCGGTAGCTGAATTGTTACTATTATTATCAATATTCGTTGTTGAACCATACAGTATATTTGGTGTTATGACAGTGGCTAAATTATGTGTATCCATTTTAGATCCACCAATATTTTCATCATCAGTTATATTCGAGAAAGTTGCCACCCATGATAAGAATGCCAATAAAACTTCTGTTAAATCACGATGTGCCTTTGGTAACATTGCATAGGCTAACTTAAGTATTCTTTTTCTTTTGTTCAGATGATTGTTATTATCTGTATCATCCGAGTCTATTTTTTGGGAAAGTAAGAATAAATCATATAATTTGAATGTTAGTAAAGGTATAGGAAGATCTCTTAGAAATTTTTTTAATAAAGCAGCAAGTTGAATTGGAGTTTCAATTGAGAAATTTGGAACCTTTTCAGGATGTTTATCAATTTCCTCTACTAAAGCCTTCAATCGTCTAATATTACCATTCAATCTGAAAACACCTTCGGCACTAACATCTTGATTTCTCATAACATTTATCAATTCATCAATTATCATAGGTATACGAACTTTACTTGATCCAATACCAAGATCACTATCAACACCATATTTAGCAACTAATGATGTAAGTGAAACACCAAAAACACCTTTACCTGTACCAGAAATAGTAGCAGAACCTGATTTGAACTCATTAGTATTAGAATTATTATTATTATGATTATTATGACTTGATCCAAACAACTTATCCCAGAATGATAAAGATTTATGAATATCAATCATGGCTATACAGTCATCCAATTTCATTTTATCAGAGAATAAATCGTACAAGGCAAAAGCTGCGATATGACGAATATATTCATGAGATTTATTGTTTAGATCAGAATATCTTTTAATTGAATTTATATTATTAGTATTATTTTCTTTACGACTTCTTTTGGATCCTTCAGTTTCATATTGAAGATTTAACTGTAGTTGTTGTAGTTTACTCTGTTCTCTTAATTCATTTCTATAGTTATTAGAGTCGCCAGGATTATGATCTGCAAATTTAACAGATTTTGGTACAGGTAAATTTGATATTTTAGATGAGTAATCTCTTTTTTGGAAACGGAATGCATTTGGTCTATGTTCACGTGCCTGTTCTGAACTGACAATTCTAGGAATATCATCTAATGTTAATGAACTTTCATTTTTGAGTAGTTTGGACGTTAATGTTGCATTTACTGTCCATTTATTTGAATTGTTTGATCTTTCTTCAAAATTAGATCGATTACTCTTATTACTATTGTTAGATATATTCCTTATTTTCAGTCCCATTGAACCTTTAGTTTCTTTATGTATAATTGTACTATTTTTACTTTGTAAGCTATTTTTATTCAGTACATTTTGATTTGAAACATCATCAGATACTTTTATCGATTCCTCTATATTTTCTGTCTCCGCCGTCCAAGCTCTAGGAGCTTCAACAATTACTGATTTTCTTATTTCATGGTTAACATTGCTTAAAGTTCTAGCTTCACGTAATGATCTTCTACGAGCAATTTCAGTTACTTTGGTTTGATAGGAATCAGAATCTTTAAAGTCTAGATTGTCATGCTTATCAGAATTGTTATTATTATTATTATTATTGTTATTATTTCCATCATAGGATTCTATATTCAATGAATTTACCATACTTGATTCACTCAATTGCTTTGAATGGTTTTTCGTTCTTCGTTTATTTAAAACGATTTTGGAACGGATTAGTGCAATTTCCAACAAATAAGCTAGTTGCATATATCTCGATATTAACTGAAATCCTGATTTAGCATTTACATCATTAGAAGCACAAGATGGACATAAGATAGTATTGTATTGGACATTATAGGCAGACTCTGCTAAATCTGAAGTTTGAATTTGTCTATGATTTGAACATTTTGAGCAATGGAAACAATCCAAATGCCACCTTTTATCATTCGAATCATCAATTTTGAATGAAATACATTCTTCTTCAATACTTTTCTTACAATAAGCACAATAATCATTAGATTTATTTGAAGTGAGATTTAAGTTGAGTAGATCTTTTGAATAATTTTCATGTTTGGAGATTTCACTTAATAATATTTCAGTTGGTTTCATTGAACTTGATAATTTGTTATATTCCAATGCATGCATTAAAGAATTTTTGGATATTAGCTTTATAAAATGAGCAATAGTTGATATTAATGATAATAATTCTTGGGAATGCTTATTATTTGATAATTTATCACTATCTATATCTCTTAGGAAAGTAAGATAAGACATTATCTTTGAAGTTAATGATCTTGGCTCTTTAATTAGTTTTGAGTAATTTTGATATTTTGGTAAATTATAATCGAGTGAGATATGGTTTGTGTGAGAATAGTTATTTAATGCTTCAACACTTTTAAATAAGCAACGAATTTTAAAGATTAGCTTTGAAGTTACCAATAATCCTTTTAGTTTATCATTTATTGTTGTTGAATGTAACATTTCTGAAATTAAGGAAGCACAAGATTCTTCGAATTCTGACAAAGTTGACCAAATTAACATAGTTAATTTTTCTAAATTAATTTCGACTCTGTATAATTTATCTGGATTTGAGGATATTTCATCGATTGAATTTATATTTAAGCCTAATGAACTAACTGTTATATCAACATTCCAAAATTTATGAACCATAAAACATTCAGGATGCCATTGTTGTTGTTTACCACCTCTATAGATTTCAACATATTGTTTAACAATTGCACATTTACAACTTTGACAATGATAAGCATATAATTGAGAATAATGATAATGACAATAAATTTTACCTTCATTAGCATAGTAATTATCTGATTCGAAAACTTTATGACAAATTTCACAATAAAAATGATCCGAATGATATTTCCTATCAAGTGCGGTTATATAAGGACCTCTGATTGCCTTATTACAATTATAACATATTAGATCTATTCTTTTGAAATAATCATATTCACATAAAGGTACATTGATTGAATGAGTTAAATTATTATTTGAAGGATCTTTTATTTCAATATCAGCTGCAAAGAATTTATCAGAGCAAGGTTTATGACAATCATAGCAAGTAAAACATTCAACATGATAAATATTATCCATTGCTCGTACTAAAGTTCCAATAATTGGCTTTGAACAACCTTTACAATATTTAACTTTTTTCTTAGTTTTATTATTCAACTTTGTGGGACTTCCTGTTATATCATTTGAAGCATTGAGTGAAACATTAGGTTCTATTTTATCATTTTGGGTATTTGGGTTATTATTTACTGATTTAAATGTTGGAGTTTCTTGCGATTTTGATGGAGATGAGTATAGATTATGATATAGATGTTTACCATGTGGATTATTTACGCCAGAGTTTGTTGAAATATTTGTATTTTGTTTTGATAAAGACTCATTGGGAAGCATTATGTTGTTATATCAATGCGATTATTTGAGTTTAGAGGGATGTAAAGATTGAAAATTGAATTGATATTTATCTGTGTATACACTGAGGAAAAGATTGAATCTAAAAATAAAACTTTATTCTTAAAGTGAAAACGCAAACAAGAAAATGAAATAATCTTAAAAATAGCAGTATTAAAACAATATTTGAGTTCCTTGTATGACCAAGCAGTGAAGGTCTACACAATAGAGAATAATTTTTGTACCTGAATAACTAAACAAACTCAGAAACTATCGAATACTCAATAAAAAATTTCAAACATACAACTACACAAAAAAACAAAAAAAAGCATACACAAAACATACACAAACACACCAGCAAATACCCAAACATAAACAAACGTTCTTCCGCCCATTGTGAAACATTGAAAACCATCAACGTCATAGAAAAAGAAAAGAAAAAGCAAAAAATAAACGGCCATCTCTATCGACTTTCGAGACCGGAGTTTTTTTTTCCGAAATTACCGGGACGGATGGAGTTGCCTATTTGGGTTGTCAACATGAATTATCGAGAGGAAAACACAAGAAAAAGAACAGAATCAAAAAGATAAAAAGGAAAAGGATAATCACCAATTCTCTAGAATGTTGTTCTTAACCTGTGTTTGTATCAACGTACGATTACACTTGTGAGTAACAGATGGTCTTGAAAAAAACACTTCAACTGTTGCATTATAAGAAAGAACTTTAGTTGGTGATTTACGGAGGGTTAATTATACTTAATTCTTTCTTTTTTCTTTTTTCTGTTTCTTTTCTTTTTCTTTTTTTTTTCCTAGTTCTGCCTTTGCTTCTTTCTTTCTGAATCGATGGTGGAAAATAAACCAAAACGTTCGTATTCTCGTAAAGGTTGCGTTCAATGTAAGCAACGTAAAGCCAAATGTGATGAGCACAAACCAAATTGTCATAACTGCATATCAAGCAATAGAACATGTAGTTACCAACAGATTTTGAAATTTACTGATAGACGATCTTTCACAATAAAGGGTGCTACACTTTCCAATATTGATTCGAAAAGTTCCCAAAAATCGAAAAAACATAAATCAAACACATCAGATTCTATTTCAATATCGGACTTGAACAAGCTCACTTCTAATGAAAATAATGGGTTGAATGGAAACAATGTCTTGAGTGGTAAGAATAGTTCAAATTTGGAGCAAACCAAAACTGCCACTGCTATAGACGTTTCAACAGATCCATTCATCAGTAACTTACCTCAAGTTATACAAAACTCATTGGATATAGATAATATTGATATAACTACCTCATTGAATAAGTTTCTCCCCCCTTCATATCATTCTGCTGTAAATAGTCCAAGGACGAAAAGAACAACAACAGGTCAAGCTATTAATAAATCTCAATCCAACATTCTCAATCATCATCCAATTAACTATAATAATGAATTGCAGAATAGAGTCAACCTTGAAACTCCCAATATACAACTACAACCACAACCACAATCACAATCACATTCACATTCAGAATCAAATAATATTAATACCATTAATACTACAATACCTCATGCATCTTCTAGACCAGAATTGGAGAACTTACTCTTTGATGGTGCATCATCTCTAATTAATGATTTGAATGAATTGATAGGCTCATTTGATATATTGAACTCATTGGATTTTCAGACACCCTCTAATATAAACTCTGCTATACCGAATTATCAAATTATAAATACCAAAGATAATACTCAACAATCTAAAGATTCAGATAAACATCAAACATCAAATACGAAATTCAATTTTAATACTTTGACGCCTCATCCACATACACCTCATCCTACAAACCACTTAACGACTATAGAAAGTATAAATACAAATTCAGTTAATACAATCGATAGTAATAAAAAAATGAAGATTAGAAAATATGATTCTATTGATATCGGTAAGGGAAATCAGAAAAGAAATTTTCAAATTGAAAATTCTGAAAATAAAAATATAATGAATGATAAAACTAATGAAGAATATGAAGAATACGAAGACGAAGAAGAAGAAGAAGAATATGATGATGATGATGATGATGATGACGACGACGAAATTGAAGATTCCTCCGCCAATAAGAACTATATCAAAACTTTAACTAAATCTCTTGCTGATTATACTCCAACTGAACTTATAGATATTCAATCTCCGGCAGGATCTAAAATTGAAATAAATAAAACTACTTCTGAATCAGAGTATAATACATTCAATTCGGATAATCTAAAGGCATTTCCACCACCCACTATTAAAATGCTACTACCGTTTGATTACATTGAAATGTTGAACAAAACTATGAATGAAGAGTATCTTCAATCATTGGCTTTATTCTTTAATTGGGATTTGGACTCCTCTCATTTAAAATACTTGAAAATATTCGTAACAAATATACACCTGAACATCTTACCATTTTCAACAAACTATACAGATAATGCATACACAAAGATTTTCCTTAAACAAGCTAAATTCTCGCCTCATTTATTATTTGCTATTTTAGCAATCTCAGCAAGGTTTGAAGTTTATCAAATTGAACAACATCCAAATATTGAAAACTATGAAGAAAAACTAAATTATCACAGATCATTCAGATCATACTATTTATCATCATGCTTAAAAGCATTGGAATCAGTTTTGCATTCTAAACAGAATACTTTGAATAATATTGAATCTTTATTATTAACAATTCAGGTTTTAGCTTCAGATTTCTCAGGCCATAAAGGTTCCCAATGGAGAACACATTTACATGGTGCAAAAGATTTACTAATAAAATATTTCTGTTATCGTCCACTATCTTTAGAACTCACAATTGTATGGGTTTGGTTTTATTCAATGGAAGTATTGGCTGCTTTAACTTCACCACATGGTGGTACAATACATGATTTTGATGAAATGGATGAATTCCTACCTGTTTTATGCCCTAAAATACCTCAATATTTGATAGACTTTGGTAGATCAGAGAATATATCTCAATTGCAGAAAAATACTTTACTAGAACCAGGTAAATTAACATACGCAATCACATATTTAGGTATCAGTATCGAAGGAAAACTGGAGTCAGACACTATTTCAAAGTTTAATATGTATTTGGGATACGATGAAACAGTCATTGAAGTTTTGAATGCATTAGTATATTCTATTGAATGTATCAAAGGTAAGAATAATAAATCATCAAAAGAGAAAAATGGGAAGAATGATAAATCAAAATTAGAAAATAGTAAAGATAGGGAAAAATTGAAAACAACTGATATTTATGAATCTAAGATTTTAGATAGACAAGGTAAAACTCTAAACTCTGAATTTTTACTATCGATTTTTTCATTGATCAAAAAGGCAAGAACTTTCAAATATATGAATAATACCCCACCTTATATTATATCACCTAACGACGAACTACATCCATATCAAATCATACAATCTGCTATAAAGGAAAAAAGATCAATATTGACGAAAGATTCTAATGAATCGACAGAGTCAAAAAAATCGAAGTTATTGAAAAGTTTAGAGAATATTCGTATTTCGGCGTATATCCACACTACTCAAAGCTATTCCCCATTTGAAGAGTCAAGTAATTCTCCAAGTTTTGAATATATGAAATCACCATCATTTGAACCTAATAATGGGCGACAAGATTCAACTAATGGTATCAACTCTATGTCAACCAAAATAGATACAAAGGTTAGATATGAATCATCAGTCTCTAAGTCTCCAGAAAATAGTGATAATTCCATGCATAATAACAAAAATGGTGAAACTAGAGTACTAAAGGATGATTATGATGTTGATGAATTAATTACCAGTCTTGGATATGTTCAAAACGATGTTTATTTTTCATGGGTTGATTTATCCCAACAACTCTATGTAGATGCTGCTTTTTTAAGACTTTTAACTTTGCATGGAGGGTTATCCACATATGGGATGAGTATCAAATCATCATTAGTTCAGGATGTTGTAAATAGAATGATTATGGGATTGTATGGAATTGTTAGATTTAGAGAGAAATTTGCTGAATCGATTGATATGGATATTGTTGACAGTAATGATGTTAATGATTGTGCAAATGATAAAGATAATTTCAATGAAATGAAAGAGTTGAATGATCGATACATTTCGAAATCTTTTTCCCAAATTAATGATAGTGATGATGATAGTATATTGCTAAAATCCGTCAATGAATTATCCAATTGGCCAAATTTTGAATTTGATAAATACTTGAACTATCAGTTCGATAATAGATTAGTTATGGTACAATGGCCACTGTATGTATGTGGATTATGTTGTATAACGCAAAAACATAAAGCCATAATAGAATGTTGCTTTACTGGATTGATTGGTTTAGGTGTTGGTAGCGGAGAATTAAGTTTGAAGAAGCTAAGAAAGATTTGGACATTACAGAAAATGGGGAAGTTCGATTATGAGAAATTCAATTTATTCGGACAAGGTTTTGATGATGACGATGATGATGATTATGTGCCATTTATGTAGTATGCATACATAGCTAGTAATCATTAAGGAAACATCTTACTAGATTGAAATTAAACTAAATTAAGCTTAACAAAATATACTATACATTAGCCGACTTGATATATGTCTTTCTATCTGGATATATGAGACTATACATTTGTGAATTAATCCATTAATTCACCCCTTCTACTTTCATCCTTTTTGTTTATATAATATCTTTCTTCATCTTTATATTTATCATATTTACTCTCTCTTTTTAACCTTTCTAATATTTTCGATTCTTCATCACTTGTAATATTTTGTAAATCAGGCGGTATTTCTTGCATTTGAACAGAAGGTGCTTGATTTAAATATCGTAAATTTTCCATCAATTGTACCAGTAAATTATCCAAATATTTCTTAGTATTTTTATTTTCGAATCTATCACCTAAATTTGGATGTAACGAATAATCTGGTTCAAACCAAGATCTAAATGGGAGATTTTCTGGTAATTTTGAATTTAATTCTACATTTGTCATAATACTTGTTTCATAACACCATAGCCTACTGACATTTCTTGGAGTATAACCACCACCACCGACACATAGCATAGGTATTCCAAAACTTTTCACATATTTGACACATTCACCATGTGCTTTGATATTTAAATTAAAACAACCCAATCTATCACAACCTAAAGAGTCTGCACCACATTGTTGTATAATTGCAGTTGGTCTAAATTTAGTTATTACTGGTTCGATTACAGATTTGAATAATTTGACATAATTATCATCATCAATACCATCTTGTAATGGAACATTTAAAGCGAAATGTTTACCTTTACCAACACCTATTTCATCATAATTACCAGTACCGGGGAAAAATTCACCATTATATTTATGGAAAGATACTGTCATGACTCTATCAGTTAAATAAAAGGCTTCTTGGACACCATCTCCATGATGTAAATCGATATCTATGTATAATACTCTTGGATGAACTCTTAATAAATTAAGGATTGCCATTACAATATCATTAACATAGCAAAACCCACTTGGTTCATATTTTTTAGCATGATGTAAACCACCTGACCAATTGATTGCGATATCACTCATACCTGAAATTAATTTTCTTGAAGCATCTAATGAAGCACCTGCATAATATTGACAATAATCATACATACCGTCAAAAACAGGACAGTCATCACCTATATTGAATTTTTTCAAATCATCAGCAAATTTTGTTGAATTTTGAGGTGTTATACGTTGTAAGAACTCTATATAATCAGCTGAATGGAAATTTAATAATTCTTCCTTACTTGCTCTCTCTGTTTCATATAGATCCATTTGCTCGTGTAGTTTATAACCACTTACCAAATGATCGGTAAGCATCAATCTGAAAGGTTTCATTGGATGTCGTACTCCATAATGATATGCAGAAACATTTGGATTGTAATGATAGGAAACATTTGGATTATATCCACCATCGTTGAATGTATTTATTATAGGTTCAAAGAACGGGGTATGTTTAGCTGTCCTTGCATCTGGTGCAAATGATTTGTCTGGATCTGTCCAAGAGACATGAGCCATTTTATATTTGATTCTTTATAGTTCCACAACAAAAACAAGATCTAGAATAAGAATAAGAATAAGGAAGAAACATTATATAAAAGAAAGTTTTGTACATTCATGTTGCAAAAGCAAAGACGAAATTTCTCATTTTCTCATTTTCTCATTTTCTCGCCATTTTTTCTTTTTCTCTTGATATTTTTGCTAATCACATTACGGTGGCAAAAAGGAAGTTGAAGGGAAGTTGAAGAGAAGTTGAAGAGAAGTTAAGGATTCATCTTTAGAGTGTTCTATAAGTTGTTCTTTTTAATAAAGACACATTTGGTTGATAAGGTATGTCTGGATCCGCTGGTTTTGATAGACACATTACAGTGTTTTCTCCTGAGGGACGATTATATCAAGTTGAATATGCATTCAAGGCAATCAATTCTACAAATCTGACTAGTCTTGGCCTTGTAGGTGAAGATAGTGTTTGCTTTATAAATCAAAAGAAAGTAGGTGATAAACTAATTGATCCACAGAGTGTATCCTATATTTTCCCAATCTCAAATAACGTAGGAATGTTGGCAACAGGATCAATTGCAGATGCTCGTTCGTTAGCTACTAGAGCTAGAAGTGAAAGTGCAGAATATAAATATAAATATGGGTATGAGATGCCTGTAGATGTTTTAACCAAGAGAATGGCAAACTTATCACAAATATATACACAGAGAGCTTATATGAGACCTATGGGTGTAGCATTAACATTTATCAGTTTTGATGAAGAATTGGGTCCAAGTTTATTAAAGACAGATCCAGCAGGTTATTATTTCAGTGCTAAGGCGATATCTACTGGACCAAAACAATCGGAAGTTGTTACAGTTGTAGAAAGAGATTTCAAGAAAGCATTAAAGAAAGATGCAGATTCAAAGGTAATAGTTAAGGGAGATTGGAAGAAATTGGTTGAATACGGAATTATCACATTAAGTAATGCATTGAGTACCGATTTCAGGAAGAATGACCTAGAGATTGGTATTTCCACAAAAGATGGGTTCAGAGTTCTCTCTACAGATGAAATCGATGAAAGACTTGTCTCTATTGCAGAACAAGATTGATTGTATAGAGGTATGTTTAGAGTGTATTACCATTAAATATTCATATATGTATTTACCGAGATTTAAATATGCACGTGACAAACACGTGATCGTGTGGCTTAGCAATAAATTGAATAAAAGTTATACTATACGACATGTATACGACTTGTATACGACTTGTATACGACATGTATACGAAACGAATAAAAACATCGTCAAATTCCATTATTTTTTCATTTTCCTAGTGTACAATAGATTTCTTTCCATCAATTCATCTTGTACATTGTACTTTCTTTAATCAATTCTATAGCTTATTAAACCATGGCTGAAGAGAAGAAAAACCAAGTGGTTACAGATTATGAGCCAACAACAGAATATGAATTTGGTGGCCCAGTAGGTGCTTTAGGTATGATGATTGGTTTCCCATTATTAATGTATTATATGTGGATTAGTCAAAAATTCTATGGTGGATCACCTGCATTACCATCAAATGATCAAACAATTGTTGAGTTTTTAAATCAAATGAAAGATTATTACATAAATTATGCAATTCCATCAAAATTTACATTTTGTATTTACACATCTTTCATTTTATTACAAGGAATTTTATATGTTACATTACCTGGTATTTGGACGAAAGGTCAACCTTTAAAACATTTACATGATAAACAATTACCATATTTTTGTAATGCTTATGCATCATTATATACTACATTATCAATTGTTTTCACATTACATTATACAGGAATTTTCAAAATTTATTATATTATGGATCATTTCCCAGAAATCATGACATGTTCAATTTTTTATGGTTTCTTATTCTCAATTGGATTATATTTATACACACTCTTAATTTCAAAAGACTATCATAGAATGACAGGTAATCATATTTATGATTTATTTATGGGTGCTCCATTAAATCCAAGAATTGGTATAATTGATTTAAAAATGTTCTTTGAAGTTAGATTACCATGGTATACATTATTATTATTAGGTTTATCAGTTTCAACAAAACAGTATGAAACTTATGGTTATGTTACACCTGAATCAATTTTTTTAACATTTGCTTATTATTTATATGCAAATGCATGTTCTAAAGGTGAAGAATTAATTGTTCCAACTTGGGATATGGCTTATGAAAAATTCGGATTTATGTTAATTTTCTGGAATATTTCGGGTGTTCCATATAGTTATTGTCAAGGTGCATTATATTTATATTATCATGAACCAAGTGAATATAATTGGTCAACAAGTTATATATTATTCGTTTATTTATTATTATTCACATCTTATTATTTCTTTGATACTGCAAATGCTCAAAAAAATTCATTTAGGAAAATTATGGCTGGTGATAAGAATATTAGGAAAACTTTCCCATTTTTACCATATCAAGTTTTACAAAATCCTAAATATATTAAATGTAAGAATGGTTCAACTCTATTAACTGATGGTTGGTATAAATATGCTAGGAAAATCCATTATACAGCAGATTGGATTCAATCATGTACTTGGGGGTTGATTTGTGGATTTGATTCATTCTTCCCATGGTTTTTCCCTGTATTTTATTTCATTGTTTTAGTTCATAGAACACAAAGAGATTTGGCTAAATGTAGGAGAAAATATGGTGAAGATTGGAATACTTATGAAAAAGAATGTCCATGGTTATTCATTCCTTATGTTTATTGAGAAGTTTACAATGGAAAAATAAGAACAAGAACAAGAAGAAAAAGTAATTTACAATTACATATCATATCATATAATTTATATATTTATACACATAAATGTATAAACAAAGTAAAATAATTCAAAATAAAATAAATTCAATTAAAATGATTAAAATATCAATGCATACAACCAGTATCCAATGAAACTATAAATAGGTATAGTAAAACCATAGTAGTGAAAATAGTAATTCCATATAGAAGTGAATTCTTTCTTTCATCATCAGTTGATACACATGGTTCTTCAACTATCGCATAATTTGTATATATGACACCATTGTCCTTCTTTTCATCAATATATGGTGATTCATATTTAATTGCTTCAAATGAATTCTCATTTCCCTTAGGAATTATATCATCATATGCAGGTAATGTATCATTATCATGTGATTCATCAACACCGACTAATTGTGTTGTTCTCTCCTTTGGTGAAAGGTATGTATGTGATGGCCTCATACACATTTTTCCAATTATCGTTTTAATTGTAGATAAGGAAAGTATTGTACATGATATGTGTAAGTAGTACAATTGTTAAGTTAAAAAAATAAAATGAAGTTAAAAGTGAGAATAAAAATTATCACGTCAGGAAAAATATAATCTTTCATTTAGTCGATGCGAGGTTCGAACTCGCGACCTTCCCCGTGTGAAGGGGACGTCGTAACCACTAGACCAAACAACTAAATCGTAGATTAAATGCAAAGAGCATGTTCTTCAATAAATATTTTTTTCCTTATCTATTTTATTCAATCTACAAGTATCGAAAAAGGCATTGACTAATAGTATTAGGTGAGCTCATTAAAATAAATCAAAATTTTTAAATATTCAATAATTTAATTATGAAAAGAATTGATATTGGTAAAATATCTAAATAGAGGGGTAATTCCACATACTACGTTATGTATACTTGTATATACTTGTAGTTTGTAGTGTTTTGTTTTATATAAGTTTCATATAAGCAACGTTCGTATTGCTGATATTATGGAGATAACAAATAGAATAAGTAGATTACAACACTATAGTAGTTATTATTTAATAATATTTTAAACAAGTAATTTCTCATAATTTCTTTCAGTTATTTTTTTACCAAAAAGATATGTTCCTAATATATTGTCTTTAAAGAATGTAGCTTTTATTAATATTTTGGAAAAAAAAAAGTTTCTTTTTTTAAATAAAGTCATTAGGCAAATTATGTGAATGCTCTGCAGGTCATCATAAAAAGCGTTTTAATTACGCACCATTGATATAGAGGTTAATGCGATGCATGTTTTCAAAGCCATTATTGATACAGGCTCGAATGTCGATGCCATTACTACCACTTTATGTGAAAAATTGTCTTTAAAAGATAGAATTAAAGGATATAAAATTCCTATTACTGCAAGTTTAGTTAAAGATACTGTTGATATTATAGGTGAAATAGAATTAGAGATAAATGTTGATCTAGTTAATAATCCTATCAAGGAGAAAAGAAAGTTTTTAGTGATTGACAGTACAAGAAGTATTTCAATCCTTGGACTTCCGTTTTTCAAAGATCATTTTGAAAAATTAAATATTCATGATTTCATCAATAAAAAAACTGATAAGAGGTCAGTTAATATTAGTTTGATAGAATTTGATGATAGACATATCTCAACAATTAATATAAAAAAAATGCTTACAGCACAGTGACTACTGGTCATTTTGATCCTTTTCATGCAACTACTATTACCGCTGATCAGTTCAATACTGCTAAAGAGTCGCTTCGTCATAGTTTATTCCATAATGCGAAAATGATTTGTGCTCATGAACAAGTTGTTTAGTATTACAAGTGGTTTGAATTATATCGAAAAAAGTTTTATTTTGATTAAATTTAACATCGTGGTCGATGTTTTTGCGACAGGCGGGGTAATGTAAGGAAATAAATATGATATGCTATAATGAAGTCATGTGATAATTACGTAAAGACGATTAGTCTTTTAAATATGACGTAAAAGTGATAAAAGATAGATGATAAAGATTTGGCATGAAAATAACAATAAATTAGGTTTGGCATTAAATTGATTTAAGAAGTCCATTCCCTGAAGTTAAATAATAGACAAACAGTATGAATTACTGTACTGTTCTGTCGGGCATGAGTTGTGTATAAAAGAAACTACGTTTCCATATATAATTGTTATATAACTCTTCCTTGTGGAGAGAGGTACTCTTAATCAGAGTATTAGTGAGAGACAAGACTACTCAAGTTATCTTTCATCTAATACCAACCGTGCCCATTATACGCATATCGTATTTATCTGGAACAAAGATCCAACGTTAGATTCAACGTTAATTTAATTACATTATATCTAAGGGAATATTAATTGTAAGCTATATTGCTACAATTTAGGTTATTGATTATCATATTACATAATCAATATTAAACTTACTTTAACCTAACGACTTTTCCCTTTCAGCAAGCAATGCCCGTGTAGCGTAATGGTTAACGCGTTTGACTTCTAATCAAAAGATTCTGGGTTCGACTCCCAGCATGGGTGACAGGCATTTGCTATATTTTTTTAATGATTCATAATTATTATAAAGAAATTACCCGGCCAATTTTTTCTCTCTTTTTTTGTCGATGTTGAAATGAAATTTAAGTAAAATGAAATTTAAGTGAAATGAACGAATGAATGGAAGGAAGAAGGAAAGAGTGAAAGAGTTTAGAGAACTAATACATAATTATTGAAGATAAATACTAATATTAATATGATGAAACTACTCAACAATAAGATTCTAAACTTCAATAGAATCTTTGTACGTGGATATGCCAATCTTACCAATGAAGCAGATAAAGGTAGAAATACACTAAAGGCAATTGATTCAAGAAAGACTTATTTAATGGATACATATACACACTTATGGCGTGAGAATTCTATAGTATTGTTTGCACATCATAATAACTTACTATCAACAGAGAATGAATCGATTCGTAAACAATTCAAGAAAGTTAATTTACAAAATCCCAATAATAAAATTGAATTTAGAAAATTGAAAGGTTCAATATTTAAATATTTCCTTCGTGCAAGTGTACATAAAGATCCAGCAAGTAAGGCAGCATTTAGATTAATTAAACGTAAGAATATTAAACATCCATTAGAAAATTTATTGAAAGGTCCAACTGCGGCTATTGCAATCAAAGAATTAGATCCTGCATCTGTTAAAGAAGTAAGTAAGATCTTATCTAAACAAAAGGAGAAATTGTTCATTCTTGGTGGTAAAGTTGGAGATGAATATATGACTATTGATGATTTGAAAAATTTCCAAAATTTGAAATCATTACCTGAATTAAGATCTGAATTGGTCAATTTATTAACTATGGCTTCAGGTGGTGGAATTGTAAGAACTTTGGAGAGTACTACTAGTTCTCTTGTTATGACCCTTGAAAGTCGTAAAAACGAATTAGAAAAGGAAGAGAAAGGAGATCAAGGAGATCAAGGAGATCAAGGAGATAATGGCAAATAATGTCTGTAAAACATCTTGTATATAGTATAGATCATATATGCAAATTATTCAATACTTTTATTAGAAATACATTAATCAATATACTCTGTAATTGAAAAAAAGTGAAAAATTTCAAAAAAAAAAATTTAATTTTTTTTTTTTTTTTCATCAATATCACAATTACATTACATTACTTTACTTAGTTTTTCTGATTTCTCTTATTTTTTCTTTTTTTCTTTTTCGTTTTCTCAGACTATATGGCTGTATTGGGATATTAAACATTATGTCAGAAGAAATACAACTATCCAAGAGGAAACAGTATCGTTTATTGAAACAAGATGAAAGGAAGAAAAATGTAAGAATTGCAGATGATGAGAATGAAGATAAATTAGAGAAAGCATTACCAAAGAAGAGATATTATAGACAACGTGCACATTCAAATCCATTCTCTGATCATAAATTAGAATACCCTATTTCTCCATTAGCAATGGACTGGGATAAATTATATCCAAAGAGGAAAGGGGAAGAAGTTACAATTGCAGATATTGGATGTGGATATGGAGGATTATTAGTATCTCTTGCTAAAGAATTCCCAAATGATTTAATTTTAGGTATGGAAATTAGAGTTCAAGTTACTGAATATGTTGAAGAACGTATTAAAGCATTACGTGAAAATAATTCGGGTGAATATAATAATTGTGCAGTTATACGTGGTAATTCAATGAAATTTTTACCAAATTTTTTCAAAAAAGGTCAATTAAATAAAATGTTCTTTTGCTTCCCAGATCCACATTTTAAACAACGTAAACATAAAGCTAGAATTATTACAAATACTTTATTATCTGAATATGCATATGTTTTAAAAGAAGGTGGTATAATATATACTATTACTGATGTTTTAGATTTACATGAATGGATGAAAAAACATTTAGATGATCATCCATTATTTGAAAGATTGTCAGAAAATGAAGAATCTAACGATAAATGTGTCGAAATTATGACTAATTCAACAGAAGAAGGTAAAAAAGTTTCACGTAATAATGGTAATAAATATATTGCATGTTATAGAAGATTAAACAATCCTATTTAATTGTTTTTTTTTTCATTTCATTTCATTTCTTTCTGTCTCTTCTTATAAATAATTCGATATAAAATTTTTAAAGCTACTCGAATCATTGTTCAATTTATAATTATAAATTGAATGAACTGAAGGTACTTCAACATCAATTGAATTGTTAGAGTTATTATCAATCAGTGGAGTTAAATTGTTATTATTCTCAAATAAACTATTTGCAAATATCTCTTCAATTTCTTCTAATGAAATACCCTTTGTTTCAGGATAAATGAAATAAACAACTAAAATTGAAATAATACAAAAACCTGCATGAATAAAATATAATTTCCAATCAATCAATTCTAATAAAATTGGAGTCATTTGTCCAACAATAAAGTTAGAAATCCAATTAGTTGAAGTTGCAAGTGATGATCCGAAAATTCTTGCATTATTAGGTAAAACTTCAGGACCAATTAACCAACCAATTGGACCCCATGAAAATCCAAATGATGATATATAAATTATTATTGATGTAATCAATATAAATGAATTATTAAACTTTGTTGATAATGATATTGAAATCAATGAAATTGCCATTAAAAATCCACCTAAAATTAATAATGGTTTCCTTCCCCAAATATCAGATAATTTCCATGGTATAAAAGTTGATAATAAATAAATTAATGATATAAATCCTGTAATTTTAATACAATCTTTTTCATTCCAACCTTCTTTTTCAAAAATCATTGGTGCATAATAAGCTATAACATTAATACCATTAAATTGAGCAAAAAATTGTGCTGAACATGCAATAAAAATTCTAATTGGATAAACTTTTAATAAATAAAGTGGAGATTTATTATTTGAATTATTCATTCTTGATAATAAGATATTCTCTTTGATTGATCTAAAGTGATTAATTGAATTTATATCATTTATATTACCATTTGAAAATAAATCTGAAATTATTATCAGTGCTTCTTCATCGAAATTATTTTCAATTAACCATCTAGGAGATTCAATTAAAATGATTGAACCAATTAATAGAATCAATCCAAATATACATTGAAAGAAAAGAGGGATTTTGAAAGAATAATCATTTTCAATAAAATTACAGAAATAACCTAACCAAATTGAACTTGAATAACCAATTATATTCCCAGTAAATTGAACACAACCTAATAAACCTCTTTGATTTGAATTTGAAATTTCCGATATATAAGTTGGAGCCGTTGAAGTTAAGATACCTATACCTAAACCTGATATGAATCTACCTAAACAAATTGTGAAAATATTGAATGAATATGTTTGAATTAATCCACCTATAATGAATAAAATAGAACCTAATTGAGTTGATTTTTTCCTACTTAAATTTTTGATTAAGAAAGAATAGATTAATGAAGATAATAAAGCACCAATTTCAAGTATTGAAACAATTAAACCAATTTGGAAATTATTTGGATAATTGAACTTCTTTCTAAAATAAGTATTCACTAGAATTGATGAAAAATAACCTTGATCATAACCGAATAAGAAAACACAAATACTTAAGAATGAACAAGTATAAATGACTAGAGGTTTTCCAATGAGTAGAGATTTAGGTATATCATTATGATCAATCATTATGAAGAGAAGGGAGGGTAGAGGAGGTGAAAGGAAACTAGATGAAAAGAAAAGAAAAGAAAAGAAAAGAAAAGAAAAGAAAAGAGAAAGGAGGAGAAAAAGTAAACAGTCAAAAAGATGTTAATCAGGGAAGAGTAATAATCATCTTATCACCAAAACTAAGTCTCTTTCATTCATTCTTTGTTTATTTCTTATCTTATAGCATATAGTATAGGCATAGCCATAGGCATAATAACATTTATTATTATGACATTATTATGACATAACGATTTTCTTTTTTTTTCTTCTTCTCAGAATTTAAATTTCATTGATTTTCACAGTGAAACAATTTGGTAGATCTGTGGCTGGAGAGGTGGCTGATGACGTTGTGGATAATGAAATATCTAAGACTTCAACACCTAAACAAGACAATACCCCTTGTATGACACCTATATGGAATTCAGTAAAGATATTTGAGTGTTGAGATGATGAGTGTTGAGATGATTGTTGATCGATTGGTAGTAAACCAGAATTCCCAATTAAAGAATTATCAATTAAAACAAAAGTTCCCAAATGATTAGTACGAAGATTATCAATTTGTTTACCAAATAACAATAACCATACTTTACTACATAGAAATTTGAAGATATCTAATGAAGAATGGAAGTTATTTGAAAAATGCATGTTATTGGAGAGAATGATTGTAGACTTGTAACCTACATCGAAACCAATTTGATAAAGTCTTGAAGGCTCATAATTAGATTTGATATTATATAGAGAAGATTGTGATAATAAATGATGTAATGCTTTTGCTGATACTTGAGATGGGTTAGTAGATGTAGTTATAGTTGTCATTGAATTAGATAAAGGATACTAATAAAGGGTACTAAGAAGATACAAACATAAATACTACAAAATATTGAAGAAAGTAAATGGCTCGCAATAGTGGTGCATTTTCTTATTTTTTTTTCTTCTTCTTAAGAAGAATTTTCCTTAACCAATCTTTCATATAGGAGTATTTGATCATTCATTAAAGAATTGAATATATTTGATAAATCATCAATTAATAATTGAAGTCTCTCTGCTGAACGTGTATAATGAGTAGAACAAATATTATCAATTTCTGTTACCATATCAGCAACAGAATCTAAACTTTGACGATATTGTATAATATTTCGAATTTTACCACGACGTAATTGATTATTAATTATTTCACTTTCCTTTAATGCAGATACTGCAGCTTTATATTGATTATCAAATGATAATCTAAGAGAATTATAATCATTACAATATAATTCTTTTGAAGATTTAATTTTTGAATTTATTGAATAACGTATTTTATCACCAATATATCGTTGTTGAACTGCTATAAGTTGTTGATAACTTGCAGAAGGTATTGATTGAGGAATTGGTGAAGATTTAGCTAATTCTTCTAATATTAAACCTAATTCACCATAAGATTGTGATAATTTTTCGGAATAATCACCAATTTCATTACATAGTTGTTCAATACGTGATATTTCATTGAGAGTTTTCTTATGTATAGAAGGCCCAACTATAAGGGAAGGTGGTAATGATGCTAATGATATATTATCGGGTAAATGGATTTGAGGGAATGGATAATTAGTTTCTTGTGATTGTGATTGTGATTGTAATTGTGATATTTCAAGTTCAACTTCATTAGTGTTTATACTATTTGTATCTTGAATGGATGCTTTATTATTATCAAGATTATTACTATTATTATTGATATCATTGTTAATATCAATCCCATTATTAATATTATGTTTAATATTTAGAGTATCCTCTGTATCATGATCTTGTATGAGATCCTTATCATCTATATTATCTAATGTACCATCCTTCAATATATCCTTACTATCATTGAGTTCATCTCTATTAACATAATTGACAAATTCCGATAGATGTGGAGGAATGACTGTACTGTCCATAGTAACAAGAAATCTATATATAAATAGAGAAAAATCAAACAAAACAATGGAAAACAATACTATAATTACTGTACAACTACTACAACATACACACAAAATAAAATAAAATAAAATAAAATAAAATAAAATGAAATAAAATAGAATAGAAAGCTCAATACATTAATGTTACACTATAGCTTCATCAATCATTCTTTTTACAGCTTTCCTCCATTGTTTAAGTACAGGAGTAGTACCAATATCATCTACTTCTTTCACTTTCCCAAGATTATAATGATCAACTTTCAATCTATACCCGGGTATTAACTCCCAATCATTGAAGTTGTCTATAGCTACTACTGCTGAACGATTATTCTCGAAAACAACAACACCAGCCGCAGACGCAGCAGCCGCAGACGCAGCAGGCGCACCCGCCACAGTCGATCGACCCGTCTCGCCGTCGCGTCGCAGCCAGACATTTTCAATTACACCACATTGAGAGAAGAGTACTAGTAAATCTCCCTCTGTTGCAGTTGGTGGGATATTACGTATAAAGATTGCCCCCGTATGTGCATACTCTGCATGCCATGATGCTGTATATGGGATCTTCAATGCTAATTCACGTTCATTGATACGTGTGGTCATACTAACAGAATAGTAAGGTATTGGAATAAAGAAGAGAAAGAAAAGAAAGAAGAGAAAGAAGAGAAAGAAGAGAAAAAAATTCATTTGAGGGGAAAATTCAATTATTTCAAACTACATCAAATTATTTAAAAACTATTTCAAATTACATCAATCTACTTCTTTCTTTAATCTGCTATTTGACAATGATCTCCTCTGCTATTAAAGAACTCAGATTCTTAATCCCTCATACTGCTACCCCACTGAAAACTTTCATTGCTGAAGCTTATCCTCAAATTAAATCTAAATATCCTCATCTCAATGTATTAATAAGAGAATCTCAAGGTGTTCAACCAACAATTGTTGCTAGACTTGATAAAGGTAATGAAATCGTTAAACATGTTAATGGATTCTCTGTTGATGAAATTAAAGCTTTCTTAAATAATCCTTAGAGTTCATTTAATTTCATTTCAATATTTTTTTTTCTCTATTCTAACTATATACAAACTATTTACATATTATTAATATTCATACTATTAATTATTATTATAATATAAATATATATATATAAATAAATAATTACTTCATTCAATTACTTCTTTCTAATCCCATCTCTTTAATCACTCCTTCTTTTTTTCAATTATAACTCGATTACTCATACTCTTCTTTCTAGCTAATTCAACACTTCTCATTGCTTCTTCTTCTCTAATTGCACGAATTCTATTATTCTCTTGCATTTCCTTCCATGTTTGATTGAAATTATCAAATATACCATTCTCTTTACCTCCATTAACTAATTTAGCCTTCTCTAATTCTTCTTTAGTTGGTAATGGGAACATACCTGTAATTTTTCTAAATTTAACATTTCTTAATAATTGTGATTGAATAATTGAACAAAATCCATTAACTGCAAAATAAATCATAACTGCTGAACTCATATTCCATGTAAATAATATAGATGCAAATGGTAAAATCATTAAAACTTTCCTTAATTTACCATTACTTAATTGTGTATTACCTGTATCTCCTCCAAATTTAAATGCAATAGAATATAATGTTGCTGAAATTAATTGTAATCCAATATATGGATCTGGACTACTTAAATCTTCAAACCATAATATACCTCCATTTTTAAATCCTTCAATTGGTAAATTACTCATTTCTCTAATACCGAAAAATGTACCAACTGAATAAATCATTTGTGTAATTGGTGATAAAAACATTCTAGAATATTTAACTCCATACTGTTTATTTAATCTAGTTAATTCCATTTGTTTACGTTGTTGTAAAGCTCTATCTCCTCTAGTCATTGCGGATGTCATCTCTTTACGTAAAACTTTGGTTTGTGGCATAATATGTTGTGATCTAGCCATAGTATCACTACTCTTCATAAATAATGGGAAAAGAACTAATCTACATCCAATAGTTGTAACAACTATAGTAGACCACCATGGTAATCCACTGAATACATGAACATATTCTAATAATTGTTGAATCAAATCACTTGGCCACCATCCATCAACTAATCCAACACTTTTAAGATATCCTAATTGATCACTATGTAACAATGTATTATTCAATAATTCTCTTTGATGTTCTAATGCTTCATCAAATCCTAATGTATTCTCAATTTGACGTTCCTCTTCATTGATAATATTACCAATATTGTTCAAAATTCTAGATGTATTGGAACTATCATCACTTGCAAAACGAATCGACATCCATTTCCCATTTGGTTGCAATCTATTGACCATAGGTCTGAACCCATTTGGTCTTCTACTGATATTCTTTAAAATATTCATCTTCAATATACCTCTAGAAATAGCAGTACCAATAACAGGAATAGCAGTTACAACAAAAGAACTATCATGGAACTATCATGAACTAATAAGAAATCACCATAATAATGGAAAACGTCCATTCTTTTCAATTTATTTCAACTCGCTTTTTTTTCTTCTCCTCTTTCAAAAACTGTATAATATATAATATCTAAAATATCTAAAATATCTAAAATATCTAAAAATCTCTAGTATCCACTTAATATTCTATCCATATATACTTCATACATCCAATGTGGTTGAGACGAGCCAATTCAACATTTTCCAAACTATCAAATGATTTAATACATTCACCTAAACTGTTTATGAAATATTTGGATTCTACTAATCCTAAAAACTTAAAATTTCCTCCTGAAGTAATCAATACATACATACATACTTGTATAAAAAACAACAATGATGAAATGTTGGGTAAATTATTCGAAAAATACATTCTATACACAGGACCAAATGAAAATATTCAAGAACCAATCATCCAATTAAATGATATCCAATTAAAGGAACTAATTTCATTCTTTAAATCTCAAAATAATATAAAATTATACTCCAAATGTGTAGGATACTATATAAATCAAATAAACAATCCTAAACTCATCAAACTAATACATGAAAATAGTAATAGGGATAGAATAGATATGTATGCACATAAATTAGGTCCTTACATGGTAATAAAGAATGGAATGTTTCATAGATTTGCAATGAATGAGTTAAAATTGAATAATGATGATGTATTCATTAAAAATTTAGCAATATATTTCAATAGTAATAATATTTCACTTGATTATGAAACAGCTAAAGATTTATACCTTGCAATGCATGGTATAAATATCAAACCATATAAAGAAATCTATTCGAAAAATCTGAATCCGGATATTCAAATGGCACGTATTTATCGTAGTGTTATACGGAAAACTGCAATACCCGATCCATTGATTATAAATAAATATAATGAAATTATCCAAAATACTCCATCAAAGACACATTTACGTGGTAAACCCCAAATCACAAATAAAGATGCAACTTTTACAGAATATCCCTTCACATTAATACTCAAGCTAATGCTTCAAGTAAAACCTTCTGACGACTGTATAATAAATTTCATTAAATTTGTCATTGTAGAATGTGGTATTAAGCCATCCTCAGATTGTTTGGAATTACTCAAACAAGTCTTGAGAGAAAATGGCCATTCTACAATGGCTGATATATTAAATACTTTATAATTAATAGATAATTAACATTAGAGATACAATATCACGTAATGAAAACCCTCAAATATTTTTCACCATGATTTCATGATCTTTTTCACTATTTTTTACCTTCATTTCATCCACATTTCCTATCTCTTTCTCTTTTCTTTCTATCTCTTTGTAATGAGAATCTTAGTAATCAACCCCAATTCATCTGTAGATATCACAAATTCCTTAAAGAAGGAGATTTCATCACTTAATATCACTAATAAAACTATACATTACTATACGGCACCATCAAATGCACCACCTTCAATCAATAATAATTCAGATGCAGAACTATCGACTGAAATAATCATTAATGATTTAACTACAAATACAAAATCATTACTTGATTATGATGGTTATCTTATAGCATGTTATAGTGACCATCCTCTCATTCATTCCTTACCTCAATATGTGAATAACGCTGTAATAATGGGTATATTTCAAGCTTCTGTATTATATGCATTACAAAATACAGGGAATAATTCAAAAGCTGCTATTCTAACTTCAGTACTTGATTGGGAGAGTATACTTGACAATGCTTTGGTTGATTTTATTGGTGCTGAAACTTTCCCATCTAAAAGATTTGCACATACTTTAGCTGCTAATGTTCCTGTATTACAATTACATGAAGCTAATAACTGGAATATATTGAGCGGGAAAATTGATTCATTGATTGCAAATGATGTTAATGTAATATTACTAGGTTGTGCAGGTTTATCTTCTCTTACATCAAAGATGAAGGAGAATTATCCAAATGTTAAATTCGTAGATTCTGTAACTGTTGGTATACAGTTATTAATTGCTTTCGTTGGAATAGGTAATTTATAGTTTCATCATTTTATATAGATATAGAGGTTTCATATATATATATATATATATATATATATATATATACCATTACTTCATTCACTTAATTTTTTAGATAACTTATCAATCAGACATTTCAACTCTCTTTTATTGTCATTTTCTTCAATAATTAAAGGTTGTTCAACGATAAATTCTACTAATCTCATCAAGTTTTCAAGTTCATTCTTGATACGATACACCCCAGGTAATATACATCTTCTGTCAATCATTAATTGTTTCAATTTCTCAACTTCTCTATCCTCCATTTTACTCGTCACAAATTCAATTAACTCAATTATCGACTTATCGAATTGTTTCCCCGGTTGGATAAGATAATGTAGTTTATTACCAATGCTTTCAATCCATTCATTGTTCATCCCATCCAACTCATTGAAATTCTGCAAAATATCAACTAATTCCTCAAAAGTATCATCATTATCTGGTTTATATTCAAATGCGTGTTCTAATAAATTAGATGATACATTATCATAAAAACATTTCATCCCTCTTCTCCATTTTCCAACTAATAATTTCAAGAAATTATATTTGTACACTGTATCTGATACAATTAGTAAATTACTCTCTCTTAAAAATTCCATCAATGTATCAATATCATCTGATTCAATCAATAGTTTCAAGTTATCCCAAATGTTGGACTGATCAACTTCACATAATTTAAATCCTTTACCTATTTCCAATTCTTTAAAATCTGCAATATTTACAAAAAAGCTTTTCACCTTCATCAAACTGATCTTACTATTATTAATGTAAATTCGTGATGTTAATGTACATGCAAAGACTTTATCTTCATCGAATCTTTTCAAACATTCTTTGAAAAATTTCTTGAAAAATCTTTCATCTAAATTATCGAATGAGTTTAGAATATTTGTAAATGGACATGGAACCTCTTCGTCACAATAAAATAAATACTTTTCATCAAATCTTTCAATCAATTTGATGTAACTCTTGCAATTATCAGTATTGATATCTTTAAACCTATTTGAAATTGATAATGTAATGATGTGAATGATTTCACTGAATCTTTTCATAGAGACTATTGATACCAGCTCGTCTAATTGATTGTATATTGACAGATTCATAATTTTAGAAAGCATTTCGATATCTTCTACTAGATCAAAAGTATTAATGATTATTTTGAAAAGAACGGGTTCTTTGAAGATATTGATTCTGAGCTTTTCATCATTATTACTGAAAATCATTCTTAGTATCAACTCATAATTCGAATTCCAGATTTGCATATCATTCAATGGTATCAAAAGTTTCTCCAGAAGGGTTGATATTTTCGTCAGCACTTTATTACATTGATTCATTTGGAATTTAATTGTAGAATATATTGCTTTATAAAGTTTCACAAACTCTGCATTATTTAACCAGCATTTTTGCTTCTTACTGATTCTGTCAAATGGATATAATAAAAATTCAAGTTTTTTAGATAACTCTTCATTAGAAAGATATTTGATTGGTATTTTTTCAAAGTTTTCAACAATTGGTAACCAGATATTAATTGGAATGGTGTAGTTCTCACATTTGTTGAATATCAAGTCATAAACTAGTTGAAATTCTCTTAATAATTCCCAATCATAAACGCTATGATTATTATTAGTAACATAGTTACTATTTGTATCATTGAAGAGTATTATATTGATTATTTTCGTCCAAATTCTACTACTCTGTGGGGTCAAGTTTAGATATATCAAGTATCTCAAGGTTTCACATAACGCTTGAGATATCGTCATATTTGTTCCAGTTATTCTGTGACTGGTAGT
Organism: Pichia heedii; assembly: GCA_030579495.1. Taxonomy (NCBI): domain Eukaryota; kingdom Fungi; phylum Ascomycota; class Pichiomycetes; order Pichiales; family Pichiaceae; genus Pichia; species Pichia heedii. The sequence continues at coordinate 27,078 of JAKTRA010000048.1, forward strand.
TGAGGAGATTTCTAATTCTTGTGAGAGTAATTTGATCAGTATTATTTTAAGTTTAGTGTTGGTAGTTATAGATTCGAGGAATAGTATCGAGCTATTTAAGATTCGGTTATATCCTGGAACATCTGTATTGATTATCAAATAAAGTAAGTAATTTAAAATCTGATAATTGAATTTGTTGGCGAATTTCTTACTGCATGATACAAATCTCCTAATTAGATTGATCTTTTCACAGATTATAGAACAACTTGGGAAGTATCTCATTTGTATCAAGTTGATTATAATCAGTTCAACTAGTTTATCAGATTTACTGGGTACAGTTTTGATCAATTGTAGGATCGATAATGTCAATGATTTTGTTATATTCTCATGTTTCAATAACTTGATACAATTTTCATAGATTTTTTCTATGTTTTCCCTGTGTTCGATATGTTCACTGTGTTCAGTATGTTTATTATGTTCACTGTGTTGTGTATCATCCAATTCATTAATTAATGGGGACAAATTCGCCAATAATTTCAATGATTGTGACGTTATTCTCAACTTGAATGGGTTCAATCCATTATTCAATTCACTTGTAGTCATGTTTATATCGAGTTTGATTGATTTTATCAGACTAAGCAACACTTTTATTGGGAAATTAGTGAAATTCAAACACTTCCTTCTTTTAATGAGTTCATTGATCGTTGCATAAACTTCAAATTTCCTATCGAACTTCTTATTAAGCAATCCGATTGAACATTGTCTGACAATTCTTGGGATTTCATTGAATTCAGGTGGAACTATGAGGACAAATCCATTAGGCCATGTTTCATTCTGACTCAAGTCAGAACTGAGAATACTATCAGTTATATTATTCTCCGTATAGTTACTCCTACTGCTATTAGTATTGTTAAATTTGAGAATCGATTTCACTTCACTGTAATTATCATAATGTGTGTTATTGCTTGCTTTGATTGGAGATGATAGAATTACTGAACTTTCAATATCACTTGAAAAAACTACCCTCTTTTTGATTGGTGATGAAGAAATCATACTTTCATCTCTCATATCATCTCTCATATCATCTCTCATATCATCTTTCGTATCTTCGTTTAGATTTAATAAATTATTGAATGAATCACCGTATTTGGATGATTTAGCCATAGACGTGGAAGATATCGAAGACACGGAATCAATGACTTGTGTATCTTTGATTTCATGATTACTGTATAAAAGATTTTCCTTTGAGTAGTTTGGTAATAATGGTGTCAGCGTATTAAGTAGTTGATTTATAGTGATTCTTTTATTTGATACCGGTCTTGGTTTACAATCATTTTCAATATCACTATCTGTTGTTGATGTATACGGTTTCTTCTTTTTCGGGGTATTATCTCGATTGTCTCTCAATTTCCTCTTTAAGTTAGAAACTTGTTTATTCAATTTGTTAACTTCTTCATCTTTATTGAAATCGTTCTGATTCAGTAGATTGATACTCTTATCTTTGATTGGAGATGAGAGTCGTTTAGAAAGTTTATAATAAATTGAATCCTCATCATTTATCAGAGACGTAACTACCGAACTATCTGTAGACATCCAAAGTTGGTTGATGAAGTCCCTATTGACACAAGAAACAAGTTTGAAAAGAAAGATCATAAACGTTATTGACTTAACAATTAAGAATAATTGCATTTTACGCGTTTAAAGAATTTTTTTTTTATCCCTTAAACGTTTAACTAAAATATATATACAAAATACTTTACTCTATTCTATTCTACTATACTTTACACGTAATCAAACCAAAGTCTTGTTCGTAAGTTGGTAATATAATGACTGGAATCCTTATATAGAATTCATTAACATTGGATATGCTTTCTTTGGCTCGAAAGAGCATAGAACCATTACCATCAATGAAAATATTGTTCAAATCATAAGAGTTTTTCGATAATGGTCTATCTTCTGTAGTAGTGATGGCTTTGTTATTAGTGAAAGTATCAGTTGTAATGAATCTAACTTGAACATAGTATTTATTAGTAAAGAAATTGGTTTTGAATTGAGATTCCGTTTCAACTGGAATCAGAACATCTACATTGATTGAGAATGTACTAAAAGTAGTTAAAACTTTTTCAAATAAAATTGATTCTAGAATATTATTATCTAATCTTGAAGACACTTCACCATAAGAACCCTTTTTCAAATATTCGTCTCTATAAAATATTTGATGCTTTAAAAGTTGAACTTCAATACCAGTAGTTTCATACCTATCATTCTCAAGTTCTAAATTGATATTGATATAATCACCTAGCTTAAAGACTGCTTTTTTCAACAGTATTGTTGCAATTGGATCATTATTTTGTTTGATTATATATTTAGTCTGTTGTTCCTTTGGTAAAAGATGGTCGTATTCAAATATGTCGTTTACATTATTGGAAATTTCATGTGAGTTCTTCTCCCTTTGTACATATTTATAGTCAGATAAGATTTCCATTAAATTTTCCCTTACATTGAACTTATACAATTTCATGTTTTCCATTACTTTATCGAAATTTTGCTGTATGTTAATTATATCATTAATATCAGATTTATCCAATGAATCTAATATATTGAGGAATATTTTAATATCATTATCTTCAGAAATTGAATTTTGTAAAGAATAATTCGAAGCTGTTGAAGTTGTTGAAATTGATGTAATTCTAGAGTTTGATCTATTGTATTTGATTTTTTTCTTCAAATTCCAAAAGCTAATTCTTCTATTGATTGAACTTCTATCATCTAGTTTCAAATTAGATTGAAACTTTGAGATATCTTCAATAATTAAATTTTCTGTAAACATATTTAGGTTTGAGTTTTGTAAATGATAGATTGGTTGCCTACCATAACTATCAATGAATGGATAAATTTTCAAAGGAATAAAAATAGATTTACTTACTATATTATTATTTTCCATTATTTGATAACCAAATATCAAATTATAATTGATTTGAACAGCTTCAGTTGAATAACTTGGTGGTAGGAAATTTGGTAATTTACAATTAATGTAAAAAGATTTTTCATTGATTGTATTACAACTATTATTGGAACCGAATTCCAGTTCACTAAATATGATACTTTGATTTGAACTATAAAATGGAATAAATTTCATATGGTTTTCAGTTTCTGTGTCAATATTTGAATAGTTCATTTCAGTATTGTAAATCAAATTCAAATTGGATAGTAAGCTTGTATCATCATTTTCATTGTTGATATTAGAGTTTAATCCATTAATACCTGCAAATTTCCCTTCAATGATTGTACTTTTCTGTAATTCTTTGAAAATTGAATAATCGATTATGGTATCATTTATTGTATAGTATCCCAATATTTGACTATATCCAAGAAGTAGAGATACTTTTTTGTCAATAAGGGTATGAGAAGATGTTTCAGTGAATGTATCATTTAAGGTACTATTTGTGGCACTATTCGGGGTAATACTTTGATTTCTAAAGTTGTCCAAGAATAGTAATCTTGTTGCATTTGATAGTTGAGTTGAGAATCTACTGACAAGCCCACTATTTTTATTATTTTTAGAATTATCCGAATCACCTGTTGTTGTTTCTGCTGCTGTTGTTGTTGTTGTTGAATTTGTAGTTGAATGTTTTGGATCCAAAGAATGTTCCCCTCCAGATGTATCATTGACCTCTTTATTGGCTATTACCTCATTGGACTTAGTGAAAGGATCATGGAACTCTGTTTTGGATGAAAGACCAGCTGATTCAGAACCAACACCTGTACCTGTACCTGCACCTGTAGCCGTACTAGCTGAGCCTGTATATTTGAATTTGATTATAAGAGAGAGTTCATCTGTTCCTGCAAATACAGGACTGTTTTCATAGATGAAATATACCTTGATACTATCATTCAATTGTCGTACATATGTCCTATGAGTATCCATTACAAGATCCAAAAGAGATCATATAGAAGAATCAATCAATCAATCTCTCAATCAATCAATCAATCAATCAATCAATCAATCAATCAATTTGCCACTCTTGTTCTCCTACCTTTATTTTACTCCTTCGCTCCCTCCTTTATTTCTTCTCCTTTAATTCCTCTATCATGAGGTGGGAAAATCCGGGAATCAGACACACGCGCGCGCTCGGGGGAGAAATATGAACATCTTTATTGTTTACAATATGAGAATCACATTTATTTCCATTGTATTTAATGCATCAATATAATGCATCAATTTAATGCAACATTAATCAATAATTGATACTAGTGGATATATGAAACTCTTATATTGATACTATTACATGATGTATACTCTAAAGAATGATCCTCCTTAAAAGAAATTGACAAAAGAGGGTCTGATCGACATAATATTCAGTCATGCAATCTCTCATTGTAAATCTTTAACGTAGTTTTAAAATCAATCAGACCCTATTGAATACTTCTCGGAATTAAGAATCCAGTACTCTCTAACTAGTGATATAACGTTATGTACTTCAAACTCTAATTTCCTCAATTTAGTGGCTTATGCATACTTCTTCTTGGTGATATATTGCAGAAACGCAATCACCTGTTGAATTTATCCCTCCATAAGTTGTTTATTTTTCATTGTTGGTTTGCTTGTTAACTCCTGATTTATTTTTAAGTATAATACTTTTTTTTAAAAAGAAATATTCTGCTATAATTCTGCTATTCATTAGTTCTTCGTATTTTATCATCTATCATTCAGCATTCACCATTCATCATTCATCTATATATATATATTATTATTATTAAATTTACTCATACATTATGACAAATCTCGGACTTTACTAACACATGTGTTTTCCATCCGTAATATATCATTTGTGTGAAAATGTTTCCTTCAATCTGTTTATGTACTTGTTTTTAACGGAAGTAAAACTTTCTTTTTTAAATCTCTTACATCCCTAAAAGATGTTATTATTTGTAATATATATAATTTGTATAGTTTCTTTTTTTTTTTTCCTTTTCTAATATGGAAACCAAAAACAAAATGTTATCAAATGGTTGTATGCATAGACACTCTTTACCAACTCCTCAAATCACAACCTCTAAAAACTTAAATAACCACAAGATTGATCAAACAATTCAACCAAAAAATAACTTGAACCAACCGGGGAGAATGAACTATTCATCAGAACCTATTCAAAATAACTACTACAACTATAACCATTCTTCATATCCAAACAGAGGAAGAAATTTATCTTTTGACTCAAGTATTCCCCCACCCATATCAACTAAAACTGAACCTGATATCCATAATTTAGAATTTCTTCAATCCCAACCTTATAAAAATTCAGTTAATCAACCATTAGTTAACTACCATTATTCTCTAAATCAACCACAAATGTATCCTTATCCGGCTTATAATGCATGTAATTCTTATAATGTTTACAATTCATATAATCCACCTTATAATGATCCAAATATCAACAAAGGAAATTTCTACGTATATCCACAATCAATCTATTATCCTGAAAATATTGCTCCTTTAAATGAACAGAATCAACTTTATCATACTTATCCACAATATAATCAAATTAATGATAATCAAATCTCTAATCAACAATATCCTTTGAAATTTAACAGTAATATCTATAATAAATACAGCAATACAGATCATTTAAGTGTAAATGTAAATTTAAATTCATCTATTGGAAGAAGTGCTGTCCCATGGAATTCCAAAGATAGTAAGCTTTTGATGAAATTAAGAAAACAAAAACTATCTTGGAAAGAAATTGCTTCACATTTCCCTCATCGTACAATCAATGCTTGTCAATTTAGATGGAAGAGACAATACCTCAATGGTGAAATCGAATCAAGTGATGATGAAATAGAGAGTAATAAAAATGACAAAAATGATAAAAGTGATAATAATGAGAACAATAAAACTACCAAACCAATAAAGACTGAAATACCCGTATCTAATCAATCTATCAGTAGGAAAAGAATGAGAGAAGATGATACTCCAATTGACAATGATACTACCCTAGTTGCAACCAAAAGACCATTGTTAACCTTCTACTGATATATATATATATATATATATATATACACCGTTGGACCTTGGTCCCATAGTAAAATTAAAAAGTCGCTAACAAATTTTCAAATTTTCAAAAAATGGCCAAAACTCTACTTTTTTAACCTATTTTATTTGTACCTTCAGAAC